>PVIU01003719.1:0-139640 GCA_004026605.1 Ondatra zibethicus
GCTTCCTGTGTGGGTGCTGACTCGCAGGGCTGGGATCACGGACATGCACTGTGATGCCCAGCTTCCTGTGTGGGTGCTGACTCGCAGGGCTGGGATCACGGACATGCACTGTGATGCCCAGCTTCCTGTGTGGGTGCTGACTCGCAGGGCTGGGATCACGGACATGCACTGTGATGCCCAGCTTCCTGTGTGGGTGCTGCAGACCCAACCTCATGTTCTCATGCTTGTGTATCAGGTACTCTACCCACCGAGCCATCTTCTCAGGCCGTTTTAAGAAATCTTGATGCCCACAGGAGTTAGGTATAATGTCCAAAAGAAATTTAGGAAAAGAGTTCGGACTACTGAATATAAAAGGTTTCAAGAGGATGCAGGAAAGAAAATAATGTAAGGGAGAATTTCGGTCCAGATGAGTACATACTAAGCTGCTACAACAGGGAAAAGAACCAAACGCCCTCCGTGACTACAGGGAGCTAGTACAGTACAACCAGGAAGAGGAAGAAGGTGAGGCACAAACACGCATGTGACAGGTTGGTTGTGGATGGGTGTGTCCTGAAAGGACCAGAAGATCTGCAGACAGGTAGGTGAGGACCAAGGAGGAGGGGGCTGGGCGCCTCCCATGTTAGCAAGCTTGGGCTGAAATGGATGGTATGAACAGCTGGTGTGTGGAGCAAACAGCTACCACTTGCCAGCTAATAAAAGTCACTTGGCATTCGTTCCCTTAGTCCTCAAAATACCCCAGTACTTAGGTCCTGGTGTATGTCCTCTATAGATGAGGACACAGAGTAAAGCCACTCCTCCCAATCCCTCCAACGTAGTCTGCTCTGACTCAGAATCATCAGGATGGCTCACAGGAGCAGAGAGGCGGAGGCAAAATTCATGCACCGACTTGTGTGCGATCAGACAAGCTGGTAACTTCGGTTTTAAGCTTTAGGTTTAGGGGGCGGTGAGTGGACTGCCAAGACCAAGCCAGGGCCAGGCAGTGAGATGGATGCCTGATTGGAGCAGCCAGACCTCCAAGGCGGATGAGACAGCCCTAAATCCAGAGGCATCCCTGATCCCAAAGCTCCTCTGCTTCTTCATCTAGCCGCTCACTGTAGAGCAAAGATGGAGAACTGAGCATGCCCTGACAGAAGGCAGGGACCCCTACTTCTGTGTGACTGAAAGCTTGAATCTTTAGGAAGCGGTGAAATGTTTTTGGAGGGAGTTACTTTTGTAAACTCCAGTGCTGGGTATTTTGTTTGTGTTTCGGCAACTGGAGATTTCCCCTCATGTCACGTGTTCCGTTCACCACGGTGGTCTGAACATTTAACACATCACCTGGACTACGGCAGGTGGTGAAGGAAAGTGGAAGGGAAAGACTGGATATTTCTAAAAGTAAGTGAAATTTGCAAGCGCCAATTGTAATATTTTTATGTTAAAAAAATCATAGGCACAAAATATAACATTCTCCTGTATATATTTCTTCCTAAATGTAAAAGAAAAGGAAGTTTGTGGCAAGCAGTGTCCATAGTGATGCCGCTGAGAGCTTCAGACTACAGAGGGCAGAACACATGGGGGCTTCCTCAGCCTCCAGCTTGAAAGCCTGGCCACAACAGCCTTTCTCTTGCCTCAGTGACAAATGCGGGAAGCCGCTTCCTCAGGTTCAATGGAGTGACAGGAATCTGCCATGGCTGTGGCTGGGTGGCCAAAACTTTGTAACAAAGCCCAGGTGAAGAGCAAGGGAGGCAGCTGGTGAACGTGATTCTGTATTTTTAGGTTTCATAGAAGTTCAGGGGGAAAAAAAACACCCTAGGTCTGATCCCATACTGAGAAAGAACGTGTAGCTCGAGAGGCTCCGGGAGGCTGCAGCGTAAACACTTCATGACACAACTACCAATTATCGTGGTGTTAGGAAGACAAGGTTGGCGATTTATGTAAACACACGAGGCTGCCAAGGCAATTCCCCAGCAGACTTGGCTTTCTCAAGGAACGTCTCAGAGGCAGACATGCACACAACAGGGGCTGATCCTTACAGGGTACAGAAGCAGGTGCAGGAAGGCAGGACCACCCCAGGTGGCGGAGGCCCACCTGAAACCCTAAGACTGTAACAACTGCCAGTATGTAGGGCTTCTAAACCCTGGAAGCAGTAACCCACCATGCAGAGGGCATGGCGGTAGCGTGGAGCCAGAGTACACGGCGCTATTCAACTCCTAGACTGTATTTTATCATTCATCAGAGATACTGGCACAAACAATGACTTGGTACAGCTGAGAGGCACCTTAAACCAAGAGAGCTGATACCCCAGGAAGTGTGCGTTCTCACCATCAGTCAGTCCAAGCCTCTAAGCCCAGGATAATTATACCCCGAAGCCCACAGAGAAGTTGCTTATTATAGAATCATTGTCTGTGTTTGGGAGAGATCAGAGATGATAGGGAAAGATTTCAGAAAATAGGCCAAACGTCTCTCAAAAAAGGCAGAGGATTCCAAAGTACCTTAAAGTAAGTCTAGGAAGAACAATAATTGCCTACCAGCTTTGGTTTATTTCGAAAATAAGAGTTGTCAGTGAAGGAATCTTGTGGGTGCAATGAGCCTTGAATTTAGACAGGACTGTGAGAATGTGTGCCAAGACCTTGTGGGGCCGGAGCTGACGTGTGCCATTTCAGGAGTGGAGACAATGTTCAATGTCATGACACAGGAAGTTCTTTGATACTATTGGGTTCTGTCCTTGTTTCTCTGCAGTTTAATTTATCTTAATTCAGCGATTTAGGAGGACATGTAAGTTGTACTTATTTACCATAAGCTGGGAGGCATAGGGCATAAGATCACGCTATCAAGATTAAAAAAACAATTTCATCTACTTGGAAAATGGCTTGAAACTATTAGCATAATTTGTTATATTTGGCCCTACGTTAATAGAATTAAAAAACTGCAACATCTTAACATAGAACAGATAAGCACCTAATAGCAGCTGACCTAAAAATACTTAGGGACACTGTCTGCTTATAAACTCAATACCAATCCACAACGTGCAACCCAAAGCACTAATGCAAACACACACAAAAAACAGCATTGAATTCAGACTAAATTCTGGAGTCTTGTTTTGTTTGTTTCTTCAGGCACATTTTAGATAAAGACAATGCCAGCCTGTGTGTCAGAAGGTAGAAAAGACCAAGCTGTAGAAAGCATGCCACATAGGTGATGGAGAAGCGGACTTTGGATGCTTATTCTGGTTGAGGAATTAGGAGAATTCAAAATAGTTCTATATTCCCCTGTGGGAGAAATGTATTATATTCTGTCTAGTTTTAGAGGTCATGGCTCTGGGGTCCATAAAACGAACAAGCTTTTAAAAACTCTCTTTGTATGTGTGTCTGTTGGTCTGTCTATTCTGTCTATCTGTCTCTGTGTGCATGTGTGTGTGGGCCAGAGGTATCTTACTCTATCACTTTTCACTTTATTTTTGAGATACGGTCTCTCAGGGACCCTACCACTCATTTTGTCTAGCCTGACTGATCAGCAAGCTCCACGGGTTCTCTTGTCTGTCTGTCTGTCTGTCACAACCCCAATTCCCCAGGACTGGGGTCACAGGTGCATGCCACCACACCCAACTTTTACATGGCTGCCAAGGAACCAAATTCTGGCCCTCATGTTTTCGCAGCAAGTACTCTATTACTGAGCCATTACCCCAGGTCCCGAGTGAAACATCATTTTGTGTTGTTTCTTCAAAGGATGATGGCTGCTGTGTATAGAAAGGAAAATACAGTGTTCTTGGTCACTGGATGACCACGGTAAGTGTGCTCTAGGTTGCCCACTTAAGGCTATGAGGCTGCACTCCCGAGTCACTCCGGGCTGCAAAGGCCTCTCCAACACCAGCTGCAAGGAGATATCAAGCCCCACATGAAAACGAACACAGTGAAATCCAGGTGGGAACTATAAGACAGAGCAGGGTAGTCCCTAAATGACTGCAAAACTGTTTATGCTAGGCTTATCACCACCCCCTTTCTTTCAGGCTGTCAAGGCGATGTCTGAACAGGAGTGAAAAAGATATTCAATCATATAATATGCTTTGACAAGATCCTATTAGGCCTCAGGGGGGAAAACCCATCTGTCTACTTACTGTTTTTGCACTGACAGGTTCGACAGCCATTGTGATCCAGTTTGAAGCCATAAGTGCAGTCCTTCTCCTTCAGAGTGCAGTTTGATAACTCCCCACACGCAGGCGGATCAATTGTGATGTAGGTTGGTTCTAATGACATGAAAAGAAGAAAAAAAGAATCAATGAAACATGTTATTACCTCGTAGATAGCATTCAATCTCCGAAATCCCACACTACAGTACAAAAATCCCATCAATAGTTTTCCTCAAATCCGAAACTTTTACAATACTGTATTGTCATTAACTCATGAAACAGTATTTTTATTCAGTCTTTGATAATGCGAATATTTCACTTTATTTTTCCTAGTGGGTGCGAAAAGCAGGACACCACAGATGTGAGGCGAGCGCTCTACCATAGAGCTGCCTTTTGGAGTGACTTCCCTGTCGCTCCATTTTCCTGTAGTTCAGCAGTCTGTGCCCTTTTTGCTCCCCTCAAACAACATTTTCTGGCAGGTCATCACTATAGAAACCAGACAAGTGAAGTTAAAATAAGCTACTTAAATGTACCCATTATTCTATTTCTTCCTGATTTATTTTTTCTGAGTTCATGTATTGTAAGTGTATGCTATATGTGTGTATGTTTGTAGTCTATAGCACATGTGTGTAGGGGTGCGTGTCTACATGTAGAGGCCAGAGGTCAACATTGCCTATGTTCTTCCATCACTATCTACATAGTTGTAAAGTTTGTTTGGTGCGTGCGTGTGTGCGTGCGTGTGTGTATGTGTACACATTTGGGGACGTGCACATGTGTGGATGCTGGAGATCAACGTTGGTTATCTTATTTTCCTTGATCATTCACTACTTCATTTTGAGGCAGGGTCTCTCATTGAAACTTGGAGCTCACTGATGCCACTAAACTTGGCGGTCAGTGAGCTGCAGCGATTCTGTGCCCAGATCTCCGTCTTCTGTCTCTGTTTCCCAGAGTTGGAGTTATAGATACACACTTCCCCTGGCCTTTTTCTTTTCTTTTTCTTTTTTAAAATGGGTGCTGGCAATTACACTCGGGCCCTTATGTTTGTACGGCAAGCATGCTACCAACCAGCAAGCCGTCTCCCCAGCTCCCTGTGTAGTTTTTAGAATGATCAAGACATAACAGTCAATTGTCAATTCCTCCCCATTCTGCAGTACCTCTCCTCTATGTTAGCATTTTAAAAAATTAATAGATCAGCTATGTTTTTGAGAATAATATCCGAGTTTCTTTTGCAACTCTCTCACTTATGACAGATGATATGAATGGATATCAGTGGCTAAGGGCTTATGCCCTGGAACCAGAGTCTTGTGAGAGAGAAACCAGTGAGCAGCAAGGACCAGCTTCCATTCTGGAGGAATCTACCATGGTGGGGGGGCGCTTCCCCTCCTCTGCCATTCTAAGAAGGAAGAGCTACTCTGGACATTAAGTGCATCCTCTGCCATAAGATATATATTTTGTTTCTGTGTTGCACATGTGCTGCTTGCAAGTACTGTGAAGCGTCACGCCCTCAGCTGGGGTGGCCATTACCGTTATCCTCTTGTAATACATGAGAAAACTGAGGACTCTGATTTGTTCATGGCCACTGCAGAATCAGGTTGAGACCTACAATTCACATCTGGGCTTTAGAAGCTCTCTTGACATCAGTGCAGTACACAGCTGCACTGATGGTCCCTTCTCTGAGGTACACTGGGAAGAGACGTTTATGGAATGCTATGGGCAGTAGGAACAGCACTGCCAAGGAAACAGAGACACCGCTGTACTTACACATCATCTCTTCAACCCAAAGATGCCTGAACTTCTTCAAAGCAAGGCATTTCTCACGGTATCTTTGTGAAATGGCCAAGTACAGAATGTCTCTACCTACATTTTTGTAGATGGAAAATGTGAGATGCAGAAGGTAAGTGGCTTATCTAGGTTTACATAGCAACCAGTGGCAGGCTGGGAATAGAAGGGCGCAGCGGTTCCTAGCCTGCCTTTCAACACGCTGTCCATTCATCCACACTGTCTTCTCAAGTTTCGTCTCCCGTTACTAAGGAAGACAGACCAAAATATGTGTGACCGCTGCTACAATCAGGGGTTCTACATTTTTATCCGCCTCCTACATTGGGACAGTGCTTCAACTCTTTGGATGTAGGAAACGACATTGACCTGTTCACAAGATGTTCCTAACAGCCTTCTCCTGGTGAAAGAGGCCAGGATGAGGGGATCATGCTTTCTCCACTTCTACTGTAACGTGACTTATTAAAGGGTATCTTCCTGAGATTTTTATATAAACTTCCCACTGGCATTAAAGTTCTCTTTTCCTTCAATGACTGTAAACACCAAAGAGTACAATTTAAGCAAGTTTTAAGACATACTGATTTAGATGCAGGGATACTTCTGTCCCACATTCTCTTAAAATTTACGACGAACATCTCTAGTTTCCAAACTTCTTAAAGTTACCACTCTTGTTAGTCATACCCCAAAATGGTTCTGTTCCAGCCCTCAACCACAAGACTGCCAATGTTATCTCAAAATTATTCTAACTGTGTAAGTGTAAAACAGAAAAGAAAACATGTATCAGCTCTAAGTAAACCACATTAAAGATTACCCCAGCGAGAAAGGAGTGTCATATTCTAGAGAGTTAACAGACCAGTGACTGGGGGCAGACTCTGAACTCCACAGACGCTGCTTCACCGGACAGCTAGCGGGTAAAGAAACATCTTGTGCATATTTACACTAGATCCTTGTATTCTTTCCTGACATTTGAGATGTGAACTTAAAGAGAAGCATTTACTTTCAGGGGATATATTATGGGAAATATATTTGGGAAGAGCAGTGTCACTAAAGAACGTGTAACAGTCTCAGGAAGGGACAGGGTTTTTCTTGTACTGAGTTCTAAGGGTATGGTAAGAACTTGTTTTCCAAGGCCACAAAGACAATCTTTTACCTCCAAAGGTACTGCTCCTCAATAGTGATGCATAAATTAGCGTCTGGTGCATATTATATGATTAATGGATAGGATCAGGAGGAGTCTGACCTGAGGTGAGGAAGTGAAAGAAGAATACAGACCAGGACATTTGAGGATCTGAGCACAATTGACTTGAGGACCCCATGTTTTACTCAGATGCCTTAAGCAGCTGGGAGGGTCCTAGATGTGATGTGCACCACCTTTCTCCAGAGCAGGGGATATGTTCAACATGTTCACCTACAGCATCAGCTGGTATGAAATGAAACGTAATTGTACAGAAAGGTTGCTGAGTATGTACTGAGTCTAAAATGTCCATTTAAAATGGTTTAGGTAGACTAAGCTGTTCCAGATGAATGCCCTTAAGACCTCAGACAACATGGTCATATGCAAGAGGTAAAATATTATTTTATCCTTCTAAAATTCACATTTTCCATTCTTCCTTTTTTCCTGTATTAGATGGAAAATACTGACAAGAATATACATTGCAAAGTCAATAGTTAATATGAAAAAAAAACAGAGAAACTCAATAAATCGTACATTTTTTGAAAGCTGTCAGTTAGTGACTCGATTTCCGCTCAGTAGATTAAGCTGAACCCAACAATATTTATTGTGATATAGTAACCTTGGACACTTAATTTTTATGAGCCACCTTAATATCTGGCACCTCATTTTATTACCTTTACCAAATAAGTATATCATTTCTATTCAGACACAAACCGGAGCGAAGCTCAGAAGCTTTTGGGTGGTAACCTGTGTCTTGTGTCCTTGCTGCTGTCGCTGTGTCCCTGGAATAACCTGAATTTTAATAGACACATGGGCAGGCGGCTCTCTGCCTTTCACTATTTTATCTGGAGTCACAAAATATTGCCTTCCAGCACTCCCTGAACATTAGCGTCAGTTCCTTGCGTGTGAGCCTACACAATAATTCCATTTCTATGAAATCCTTACAAAAAAAGTCCAACCATGAATGGGCCACAAAATAACCCTGCTATCATCAACCAGAGTCTGCTTTCCACCCAACATATTAATATACAATCTCAGAACTGGTCCTGTTACTATGTCAGGGCAATTTCTTTCTTTTCTTTTGTCTTTTGACTAAGGAAGTATGGTTAAGAAAGTTGAAGTCCAATTCTTTATTCTGAATAATGAACTCTGAAGGGAGACATTTCAGATCATGCTGAACTGAGGGATTTTAAAGTAATACTGAGTTTACAAGTTCTGAAAGGATGATGACCAAAAGTTGGTAAGATTTTCCCATTCTTTCTTTTGGTTTTTTTTTCTTCTTCTTGTGTAGCCCTGGCTGTCCGGAACTCACTCTGTAGACCAGGCTGGCCTCAAACTCAAAGAGATCTGCCTGCCTCTGCCTCCTGAGTGAGGGATTAAAGGCGTGCGCCACCGTCACCTGGCACTTCTTTCTTTTTTTATTAAAAACAGGTTTTAATATAGGTAAGTTCTTAGTATAAAAGAAGTGATTTTGAAGAGTATCAAACTATAACTATGTACAGAGAACGTATTAGTGAAATATGTGAAACATGCATTTTTGCTTGGCTCAAAGTCACAATATCCTGGGAGTTTGTGCGCTCGAAACGGTTATTATTCCATCCTTTCCATTAGTGGTCATTTCAGCCCTTTTTATATGGAAATTATCTAATGGACCTTGGCCTGGTACACTCTACATTCTGTGCTCCTGGATGATGGGAGGGTATGATGTTGGAATTATGTATCAGATAGTAAAAGCCTTCTAGAAGGGTAATGGTATTCCTCTGCCCTCGGCAAGTTTGGATAAGAGCTGGGCTGAACAGAGGTCCAGGTAGCACTTCTGCAGCTTTCCCTGGATACGCTGTCTACTGACATCGACTGGTGGGCATGGTTAGGCGTCTCCTGTCTCCTCTGTGACAAAAAGCTTGCATGAGGCAGGTTTTGGCAAGGAGTAATCCAACGAACTGATGCTTACGGGATCATCCTGAAAGTCCATCTCATCCCGTATTGAATCAGCTGAGGAATTAAAGAAATATCTTAATGTTCTCTAAAGGAAGAAGGCTGCAAAGAGCAGAAAGTCATTGCCTTTGTCTACAACTATTTCTAAAGGGAACCCTGGAACAGCTTCTTTGTGGAGAAGAATTCTGGAAATGGTTTCTGAGCATAGAAGCAACAAAGAACAAAAAGTGGGTGTTTGTCCTGTCTACATCCAGTTTCTGTTTCCTACTGCCCCTGGGTGGGAACCACCACCCTCTTCAACCTGATGTTT
This sequence comes from Ondatra zibethicus, assembly GCA_004026605.1. NCBI lineage: Eukaryota > Metazoa > Chordata > Mammalia > Rodentia > Cricetidae > Ondatra > Ondatra zibethicus. Next base: position 9,301 of record PVIU01003719.1, read on the forward strand.
GTTCCTTAGTGACTTTTTAAGACTTACCGAGCACCCTAAACTGCCAGGGAGAAACAGTTTTAGAACAACTGTTGGGACTGTGTCAGGGGTGCGGACATTCAGCCACCAATTTTTGTCTCAGCTGAGTCTGAGGCCAGAAGTCTGGAAGGAAGCTTTTCATATTATACAAACGTATACACAAACATATATGGTAATTTTTTAATATTTACTTAAGACTTAGAGATTTTTCATATCCCAAGGTTCACAAACTTAGAAAAATTATTTTCAGAAAAATATTAATATATTTTTGGAATTAGCCCCAGATGCCATGTGTTTGCAAACTTCCACCAATACTTTTAGCATCTCCTAGGAACTTTATCTACCTAGTTGAGAAATTAAGACATTGTGATTATGTTGAATTTGATCAAAATACATAGTTTAAGCATGGTTCAAACACTAAGGCTACAGAAATACAACATAAAATAAATGAATTGATCATTTCGGTTTTATAATACGTTGTTACTCTAATCTCAGCCAGACGTGGTAGCACACACCTTTAGTTCCAGCACTTGGGAGGCAGGGGAAGGCAGATCTCTGTGAGTGCAAGGCCAGTCTGACCACTAGAGTGAGTTCCAGGACACCAGAGCTTCACAGAGAAACACTGTCTTGGAAACAAACAAACAAACAAACAAACAAAATCTCTCTACTTGCTAGTTATTTTCTTTCATGGAGAATTCTCCAAATCAGAAGCAAGGGAAGGGCAAAGGAAGACCTCAAATGCATCCCTGAAAGATGCTAATTTAAACCTTTGCAACAGTCATGCACACCATACAGTTTCATGACTCTGGAAGAAGAATAAGACAGAAAAAGTATGCACTCTGACCCCCTTCCATGTTGAGATGTCTGCTAATCATCATATTAATCTATTTCTAAAACACCCAGTAAAATTACTGGTGCTTATTTCCCAGGTATGTTAGTGCAAACGAGAATGTTAATGGGTGGTTTTGTCTTACTCTACTGAGCCTGTAGTTTTGAATGGACCTGCAAGGGTCTTCTCATTACCTCGATGACTGGGAGCTGGCTATGTCTTACAAATAACATGAATTATCTCCACTGAGATATGAGCGAGGCACTCTTCCTGATTAGCAGCCCTGGGAAGGCTCATTAGCAGCGCAGGCATGGGTGAATGAAGATGTTTTAATTACAACTGCAGATGGCACACAGAGCCCGCCCTCTAGGTTGACTGTAGCATTGCCTCTGTCAGGGATAATTAATCGGTTCTAGATTTGGAGGGTCTACTGAAGAGCTGCCTTGTGGAGCTAAGCTCTAAGCTCCGGGAGAGCAGCAAGGTTGGATGTGTCCCCCCCCCCCCGCCCCACTGCTAACAGCAGCTGTCCAGCAAGGCCCCTGACTCCTGGGACTCCCTGTTTGCCCCCACCCATATAGTAAGAAATGATTTTTCTGGAAAAATCTCACTATAGGCAAATTCCTAGGAAAAGTACTTTTTAAGGGCAGTCTTACATTTTCTTAGCAGTGCAAAAAATTTCAAGTCAGAGCAGTAAGATAAATGAACCTCGTTTCTGCCTCTCATTTCTCAGAGTCCTTCTCCTTTTGTGCTGAAATTATGCTTTGCATGTTTTACATAACTCTTCTCAGTAAATTCCCAGGCCGGCTTATTTGATTATGAGGGACAAAAATGAACAATTATGCTCTCTTTCCAGAATTAATTCAGGCACTCTCTTCCTTAAGCTATGTTTTTCTTTTGCCTGGGGCTGCTTAAGCCACATGAGCAGCCAATGAATGGGGAGACTCCAAAGCTTCTCTCACTTTATATGGCAGGTCAGTGGCTAAATCTATCAGGCCTCCGCCAGCACCGCCTCCTCCAGGTTAGAGGTAGCCCAACTGGGGCTATAAAACTGGAGATTAAGTTGGCTAAGACAGAACTGGAGGACAGCTTATCTGTCTTACCGCATCTTCATGCGCCACTCTGTTGCCATGGTTGCTTTACAGACGTGGCCCCTCTCTAGCCACAGTGCCACTCAAATAAATCACCAAGTTGTCAACATAACCCCAGGCTGGGAAGAGATGCAGAGTGAAGTTAAAATTTTCCCAAATGAAGATAGAGAGGAAACTATTAATGTAGAGAACAACATGAAAGGGGTGGGGGGTGGGGGGAGGCCAGGGTGCAGAAATTCCCTAATCTGGAAGTGGGAGTTTCCATGGAATATTTTTGTGTACTTAAGAAAGTCTCATTAAGTCATGGAAAAAAATTGGCATTTGGAGTTTTCAAATTCCTCCAGCCACTCCACACCGAGTGATCCCTTTCCCCGTTGTATATATTTCTCATAACAACACCTACGTCCTTGTGGTTTCTGTGGCACTGATCTGCGAGCACTTTCTCTGTTTTATTTTAAAACGAATAGTGTGAAAATGTTCCCAAGATCTGTACTATTTTGTGGTCAGATAGAGAAACAACGATCTATTTATTTTAGACTCACATTAACATTGTATGCTTTTTCAAAAGAATCTTGGCCATTGGACATGTTTTTTTTCCTTTACCAACCTCATATTTAATAGGGAAAGACAGTAGTGTGATTATAAGATTATTATTAAGTGATCACAAAAGAGAATTAAAAAGAAGTTTCTATACAGAGTGGGGAAACCATTTCCATTAACTTGGTTGAAATAACTCAAGAACGTATCTCTGGGTTCCAAGAATAATCTCGACCTTTTACATTAGTCTGATAGCCTTCCCGCTGTTCATTTTCAAAGAAAACGTATCCTGGCACCTTTTAACTGACAACATGCTACACGGCATATAACATGTCTGTGCACACTGTAATAGAGACATTACATACAGGCAACTGGGTGAGGCAGTCAGATTTTGATAATCTCAATCCATCTGTTGGGAAAGGGCTGAGGGCCAGGGAAGAAGCGGGATCTCACTTTAGGAACGATGCCTCACTCACTGTTTGTAACTTCAGCCCTCTGCACGTTGTCTGGATTACATCTTGAATTACTGATCAGACAGGGAGGACAACATTTACAGACCTCAAGTAAGGACTTACTTTACTCCCTGACAAAGTAGGGTGTGCGTCTGATACTGTCCCTGGTCATTTTAGTCTCGTTTGGCCTTTTCGAAGCAATGGGTGGTCAAGTCTCTCGGGATGTTCAGCTCTTGAACATGATCAGTACTTAATAAGTGAGAGCCACTGAGGCAGGGAGGAGGATCTGAGGGCCGCTGTGAATTTCAGCACACTTTTTATATTGAAAACTCATGGAAACTGAAACTGCTCACATCATGAGGTACTCAGGAAGGGCACCTGGGTTCCTGAAAAGTTCATCTCTACCTTCGGCTGCAAAACACATAGAGTGCACACAGCCCTGCTAAAGGTCTCACGCCCACATTCTTAACACGAGGTTGGAAGCCAGTTCCAACCCAGTTGTTCTGGGCTGCTCCTTTTCTTGGTGTTGCCCAGCAGTAAACTGGTATGAGAATATTCCTGACAGGAACTCATGCTGCAGCGGAGGAAGTACGGGCGTCTTTGCCAACCGTTCAGCACACTTATGATCTGATCAACAATAGACAAGTGGGACTCAGAGGGAGAAAAAGAAGAGTTAAGACCAGGTGGCAAGTGTTCTGAAGTTTGCATGAGGAGATGGAGAGAGCTAGGGGAAGCAGGCAGGCTTCCAGGCTGAGAGTTATTCATGGGTAGAAGAACAGAAGAAGGAAGCAACCACCAAACAAGCAGAAGCAACAGTCAGTATTCCCGACAGTTTAGTCAGCCAGGTCAGAATTCTAGGCAGAGGCTCCGGAAAAGAAGTGGAGATCAAAAGCCAAGCCAGAGGTCAGAACAACACTTGCTGGGCCTCAACAGTGACAATGCAGCCAGGGACAAGGACAGCCTTTTGATTCTTAGCATGGCTGTCAGGGGCTTTGCCATTCACTGTCTCATTCCCTCACATCCCCAAACTCTCTTTGACAGTGTGAGTCTAGAGAGAAACGGTGCCAAACTCATGGATTTGGAGGCAGGAACCCATAGTGTGTGTCCTTGTGCCAGCCATTATTAGCTCTCATTATGTGACATGGACCTCTTGGACTTCCATAAGATGGGAGCAGTCATTCTCCCCATCTCACAATGTTTCTGCAAGGCTACAGAGTGGGACAGCACACAGTCAAGCCATGTGTTACACCAACAACATGTGTTGCTGTAATGTTTTAATGACTGCAGCAGGGGCAATGCTGCTTGACCTGGTCATAGATAAATTAATTAATGAGACAGACCTCAGAAGTGCAGCTGGTAAGTGGCATGACAGCTGTTTTCACAATCTCAACCCTGCCCATTGTAACTTAAGCATCACTTTGTATCTCTACCAGTAACAAGAAAAGCATCCGGGATGTGGCTGGCTCTGTGATGTCTTTTGATATGGTCTGGTAAGCTTTGGACCATGTTAGTGACCAGCCACTGGCGCCTTTCACCTTTGCTGAGTGGCAGACTGAGGTCATTGTTCCCCAGTCTGACTATATCTATGGTGTCTCCAAGAGAAGAGAAATCTCTTAGTCGGCAGCTCATCGAAACAATGTGATACGCCTGGCTGGCCCTGGTCTCCCTCTCATGATGTGGACCTTAACAGATCTGTAGGGACAAGGCCAAACTCATTGCAGTGCCATTGAAGCCATCTTGAGATCTTTGTGAATAGTTCAGTAATTCTCAAGTGAAAAGAAGACGTGGGAAATGTGGCTTTAAAAAACTGTCTTTTGGATCTCGGTTTCAGTAGGCCAGTGATCTCAAACTTATGTCAGTGTGAGAGGACGCTCAACTGGTGGCTTTATGACTAAGCATCAGAGCATTTCACCCAAAGAATAATGGTTTCACTCCTGGTTCCATGGCTGTGGAGCCCCTACCCTGATTAAAGGTGGTGTAGGAGGTTCTTTTATGTGTTGCTTTCATTGTTTGAATAAAGAAACTGCCTTGGCCTTTTGATAGGGCAGAATTTAGATAGGTGGAGCAGACCGAACTGGATACTGGGAAGAAGGGCAGTGTGGTAGATGCCATGAAGCTCCTGCCTGAGACTGATGCTGGTTAGAATCTTTCCCCGTAAGCCATGACCTAGTGGTGTTGCACAGTTTGGTAGAAATGGGTTAGATCAGGATGTGAGAGTTGGCCAAGAAGAGGCTTGATATAATGGACCAGGCAGTAATTTAATTAATACAATTTCTGTGTGGTTATTTTGGGGGTTAAGCTATTGGGCGGTGGGATGCGGCCCACTCACCTCATTACAACAAAAGGAAGCTCCATGGAATCTTTGAAAAACCTAGATTTCAGAAATGACGGTGTTTTCATGGTTTTGAAGAGATCTGAGCCGGCTGATCTTACTGAACACGCAAAGCCCAAGGCTATCTTAAACTGACAGCTTCACTAACACAGTCCCTAAACTGTTTAAAAAGTGAGTTGTTATGCAAAGCAACAGGTATCCAACAAGGACAAAAGATCTCCACCCTTTCTACTACACGTCCTGCTGCACGGTCCGGGATCAGGTCCACAGGGAACACCGAAACACAAACACTCACAAACAGAACTCATAGGATGTTATAATTGAGTCAACATAGATTCCAATTATAGCAGGGGTGAATATATGTTTTTAAGAATCCAGGTACAGGCGAGCTGGAGAGAAGGCTTGGCAGTGAAGAGCATGTATTGCTCTTGCAGAGGACCTAGGTTCAATTCCCAGCACCCACATTTTGGCTCACATCCGTCTGTAGCAGCAGTTCTAGGGGATCCAACAGGCATGCACAGAGTGGACACGCATACAGGTAGGCAAAACATTTATACACACAATGTAAAGGAGGTTAAGTCCATAGAAAGAATCTATGTACATCTTAAATAGAGAAGAAGGAGGCACAGCCACAAATGAGGTCAGCTCTCAGAACACACTTTGTGAGCTCTGGTGTTAGGTGAGCAGGTGGTTTATGAATAACTCTTAAATGTACTCCAACAGACAATGGGGAAAACAGACCCCAAGTACTACAAGACTATCAAGAGTCTACACAGATGAAAGATTTCTTAGGTTATTTAATATTGGTACACAACAGGATCAGAAGTCCTTTTGACAAATTTTATTTCTTTTTTCTTTCTTTCTTTTTTATTTATTTATTAATTATGTATACAGTGTTTTGCCTGCATGTATGCTTCAGGCCAGAAGAGGGCACCAGATCTCATTACAGATGGTTGTGAGTTGCCATGTGGTTGCTGGGAATTGAACTCGGGACTTCTGGAAGAGCAGTCAGTGCTCTTAACCTCTGAGCCATCTCTCTAGCCCAACAAATCTTATTTCTGACAGGTACTTAACATAAACTATAGCATCAAAGGGTTCAGATGCCCATTGAAGGCTCTGTTTCAAATCACCCTGCTGAATCTGGGCAATCTCTCAGATGTAAGAGTAAAATCAAAGAGCAAATCACTATTTGGCCAAAGTGTGTAAGATCAACTCAAACTAAAACAAACAAACAAACAACAAGAACACAACCTCACTCAACTTGAATCAACCTAAAAGTCCAGCCCCTAGACTTGGAGTACATGCTGGGACTGTCTGAGAGGTTGGTGTGTAGATTGATGCTGTTTTTACCATCTTGGCAGACACTGAACCATATCCACAGACTGAAAAATGCCTTCTTTAGGAGACAGTCCTTTCCCTTCCGCCTGACCCTCCCTATCATTGTACAACTGTGCCACAACAGACATTTCATAGATTTTTTATTTATTTCCCAGATAAAGCACACACCACATTCTACTAAAGCCTTGGAGATGTCTCCCGGGGATTGGATCCTGTTTCTCAACCAGAGCCCCCAGGATGATGTGAAATAATTTTGTTCTTGGAAGGTACACTGAAGAATGTTTCTGGAAACAGCTTAAAACAGGATAGTCATAAATGGAAGCAGAGGCTTAAATTATTAAAACTAAGTTATATTGATCACTGTTTCAAAGAAACTATTTCAAAGGTTCTTTCTGTAGGCATATTACCTTGGTCTAATTTACTTGAAATCATGTTGAAGGAAACATCTGCACCCATTTTAGCCCATGCCCTTAAGCCTCATAGTAGGTGAACTGGTACGCTTTTAAATAAAAAGTCAGGAGTTGTACTTACAAATAAGCACTACCGGTAAAAAGGTACCCAATTTCCATGGCTAGATGCTTGTGATGAAATGCTGCTGAGGCTAAAAGTTTTATTTGAAACCTGTCTTCTGTTAGTTCCTGAGAAAACAACTGTGTCACAGAAGATTAAGTACCTTTTTCTGAACAGTTTTACCAAGCTAGGTCACCTGTGTGTCTCCCCAGACTCTGACACGAACGATACAATTCTTTCAGAAAGTCTAGTAAATCTTCAGAGGCAGGAGTATACAAAGTGGAGGGCAGTCCACAGGATGTGCAAGTATGCAAGTCTCAAGAGAGAGGTGTCAAAAAATATTCCTGGAACAAACGTACACGTTGCTTGCATAATTATTTTGAAAGTAGGAACACTTGACCATAGAAATGCTGCTAGGCTCAAAAGTAATTTCCTTAGATAACCAGGCCTTGCAGGACTAATGGCAATGAGTAACCATGACCCCAGGAAAAGTGCCACTAGGTGCTTTCAATAGAGACAAGCCAGGGACAGTCCTTTCCTGCAAGCTGAAGCATACAGTGGTGGCAGATGAAGGTGAGGATTCTAAAAGTGAGAAGGTCATACGACACCATTGTCAGTAAAGCACAATGTCGCCGATGCTGGAACTGTGGCTGCTAGTTAAAATGTCAAGTCCTCCTTCGCTGACAAAGGCTCAAAGGGAACCAGTTCTCTCACTGCCGAGCTGCGCTGTAAAAGCGATGGAATCTTGCTGTCAGTCTCCGAGCCTTTTCTGCAGGGCATGCCTCCTAAAAATCTTCATTAACTTCTGTTTGGTTGCCTAAGAGTTGTCTCTTCTCCAAAAAAAGTCTAATGCAGTCTCAAAAGAGATTGTGTTTATTTAAGCTTGCTGGAAAAACATTCCTATCATTTCGAGAATGACTAAATATTTTTCATTCACATAGTTCGCATTCCAGACTATGTTTTCCTGCTTCTGTTGATTACATGAAAATTAGCAGGCCAGGTCTGATCTATTAGATGCAATTATTATCTTCCTGAGAAAACCACGAGGCTCCTTAGCAATAATACCCTTTATGGTATGGGAGGTGGACAGCAGGCGCAGAGCCCATTGCTGCTTCAGCCAGGACGCATTCAATGGCCACAACGGCTAGAGCTGGGAACGCAGAGGCAGAGCCTGGGCATCAACTCCTAAGCATTTTGAATGATTGAGGCACTGGGCTAAGGGGGTTAACGACCACCGTCATTTGTATTTGTAAGTTTTGATCACCCCGGTGGTGTCATTCACATCAGGTGCAGAGGAAAAGGTACACACATGTAGAAATGCAGCAGCAGAGGCTGCCTTGGCTATGAGCAGGGATAGGTAAGCATTTCTTCCCAGCTAAATGACTTCTGCACATGCTGGTTCCCATCTGCTTAGCTACTATTACATGTGGGAAGTCTAACAACCAGAAAGAGCCATTCATGGGATGTGCATAATGTTTCTGTGTAGAACTGTGAAAAGCATTGCAGTCATACTTAGTCAGATGGGGGGTGTCTTACATCCATGTCATCTATATTTGAATACTATTTTAAATATCTCAAGGTATTTTAAACTATCAGAGAAAAACCAAAAGTATCCCCCCCAAAAAAAAATTATGCCTGAAATGTTCTGGCACTTAGGTCCAAGACCTAGGGTAATACATGGTCATGTGGCAGCCAACATATGACCTTATTTGGACAAGCAGAAAATAGACTGTGTTATATTTTAATTTCCATTTATGGAATATATTTCCAGGACATTCAGAGTTAAAAGATGAAGCAGCATGCCTAACAGTCCTGAGGCTATTACAAGTATTTTATTATTCTTGGCATGGATGACACCAAAGCAGTACCCCCCATAACTGAGTTCTGATCCCTGTAACGGAGCAGAATGTTACTAACATGTGACTCTGTGGCATCTCGGACTTCACTGCCCTTCTGGGGGGGTCAGCCAAACTATCCCCGACTCCCCACTACTGGAGCAGTAGCTTAATCATTCGGGATACGGTGCAGTAAGGAACACTGTGGGTAAGGCGGGGCTGGAAACATTTTTGTCTTGTTTCAAGGAATTCCCACCCAGATATGTGCCTGGTACAGAATTTTCTGGCAGGTCAGTTGAAATCTCACTTGAAGGGCAGTTTGACTCAAACCGTATCTTCAACATTCATGAGAACGAATTAAACTACTCCTAAAAACAGTGAAGACTGATGTTAAGAAGACAGTGTATTTGACAGCTCACAGACCTCCAAGGGAGTCAGGAGAGCACCGTGTGAGATTTCTGATGCTGAGGTGAAGTGGCTGGCTAACCCCATACAGGTAAAGACATGCCTAATGTCTGAGCCTCACAGTGTCCCAGTCAGAACCAGGAGCCCCTAAGTAAGTCAGACATCCAAGAAAGCCAGGTGGTGGGGGAAAAGCAGTTGAATTTCTGGTTCAATCACATTCCATCTTAAATCTAGAGAATTAGTGTGTGTGTGTGTGTGTGTGTGTGTGTGTGTGAGGGGATGGGACCCACACAGTGAATTTCTTATTGCCCTGCTATAAGAGTTTATTTAAGTCCAGGTTAACAGAATTACATCTGCCTGACGCCCAGCAGAACGCCCCTAACAGTTCCACAAACAGCACTGCTGTGGCTGCAGGAACACTTATAACAATACTGAAACAGAATAATGAGAGAGACCCTCGTGTGCTCGGCTTTGAAAAACGTGCAAATAACTTTGACTTCCTGGTCTAAGACAAAATTGGATTTTGCTTTGGTTTCTGAGAAGCATAAATACTGGAGAGGAGAGTGAATTCACCCAATCGAAGCACCAAGCTCGCTCACTCACTGGCAACTGGAACATCGCTCTGCAGGCCACCTTTTACGGTGTGACCTAAGTTTTTAGTTCTTGGAAAGTGATGTACTCAGGAGTTGGCTCCAAAACCTTCAAGGTCGTCAAACCATCAGCTCTTCCCAACAGGAAGCTTTGCATGAGCCAGGGGAACATCTGGGTCACAGTGGTCACCTGGGTGGGTCAACCACCACTCAAAATGAGACCACAGATAAGGTCTAAAAGTAAAGCTTCAAGTCACCCTGCAATTCTTATCTCTTGTGCTGGGTGTCGCCGCTAAGTGGGCCCCACACCTGACACCTGATAGGCCACTTATCATTTTCTTATTTAGTAAGCATATCATACATCTTAGCAGCAGGTTTCCTTCTCGGCCTTATTTCACTTCAGCTGGAAAAGTTTTTGCTTTTTTTTTTTTTTTTAAAAGAAAACGAAGTTTCATTCTGTCCTTAGGTTCTGCATGGCATTAACAATCAGCCCAGGCAGTTTACATACCTGCGTACGTGGTGGCATTGTGGAGAATATTAAAAACACCTAATTGTGGCATAAAATATCATTCTTTTGTGTAAATAAGTGAGTAACCACACAGTAGGGCATCTACACATGCACACAGTGTGCCCTGAAAGCAGTATGTATTAAACAGGGCAGTTGGCATTGGCCTGAGCCCAGGGAAACCTCAATAAAGTTTTGAAATTCCAGTCTTTAGGAGCTGAACTAGGAAAGAACCAACTTCAGATTACACACCAGTTATGGAAGGCCTAAGGGGCTACCTCTGTGATGAAACCAGGAGCAGGGTGCTTGGTGCAACCCCCAGTAAGCAAAGGGAAGCTGGTGGGTCCACACAACCTGGAGATACAGGTTCACTAATGTCAAACGTAGGTAACACCTGCATTCTGACCTCAAAATGTGTCTCCAACACAAGCATCCCAAAGTTGTTCTTTCTTCAACTGGTCTTGGGTCCAGACAGTGATTGAGGCTCTGGTTAAGGTGACCTTTTCTTATCAGGCCATTTCTCAGAAAAGGAGCCTTAGAGTCAAGGGAAGTACTGGGTTTGCTACTCCATTCTTACTATCCTCCCTTCCTGCCTCTGCTCACTGCTTATTAATTTGAAAAGTTTTTAGGAACTGCTTACATGTAGTCACCATTAATAATTCAAAAGAACACAGGGAATTCCTTGCCTGACAGGGTGTAATATATGATCTGAGGAAATGTGGGTGCAAAGTCCAGAGTCTGGGCTTTCAGGACACAGTGCTGCTATGCGCCTGCTATATAGCCCAAAAAACGTGATAGAACCTCTGTGCTGTGAGTTCTGTGACAATACAGCATCTGCACTAAGGATCTTGCAGGACCAGATGAGATGATGCCCTCACTGTACCCGGCCCTCACTTACATGATAAGTGAGCAAGTAATGTTAGTTGTTAGGGACTGCAAGTAAAATTACACTTATCCTGTTGTCCTTTCCACTTTAAATTTTATATATCTATATATCTCTATCTATCTATCTATCTATCTATCTATCTATCTATCTATCTATCTATCTATCTATCTATCTATCTATCTATGTATCTATCTATGTCATACATACTTGAATTGCAAACCTCATATTTATTCCATGCATGTCTCCCTTAGCTCTTTTTGAAAGAAATTCAAACTAACGAGACTATTTGGACATAGTGGTGCACGCCTTTAATCCCAGCACTCTGTGAGTTTGAGGCCAGCCTGGTCTATAGAGTGAGTTTCAGGACAGCTAGGGCTACACAGAGAAACCTTGTCTCAAAAAAACAAAAAACCAAACAACCAAACCAAACCAAAGCAAATGAGACTGGTGAATAGGAGAAGATGTAGAGAAAAAGCCAGTGAAGCAGAATAGGAGGATACAGTCCGTTCCAAGCCTACGGACTGAAATGGCTTAGGCTTATCTGTACGCCCGAACTGGGTGTTGACAATAACTTGGTAAGACCTCATTATGAGAGTACTTAAGTTACTACTTAAAAAGCACTTAAGTACTTCTGAATCAAGTTATCTGTCAAGTGACAGCCTTGTCTTCAAGGGTTCCCAATTCACGTTCCAGTTCTCTGGGAGTAGCCAGTCACATCATGCTGTCCCTTGGAAGGTAGGCATCTTTATCACAATGACAGCCCCAAGGTTCTTTCTCTTTGGAGGTCCTAACAGGCTATATTTGGTGATTTTTGAGTTATTTTGAAAACATCCCAAACTGCAATGCCTATGTGAGGTTAGTCCTTCTAATTTCACATTCTGAGTACCTGTGACGAAGCTCAAAAGCAAGGGTCAGCACTCATTATGCAAGGGTGTGTGCAGGAGTTGCCTACGGGACTGAGCTGCACACATGCCAGTAGTTCTGTCTGTCTGTAAATGATTTTGGCTGATGGCTCATTTATTACTCAGCAACACCTTGGGGTTTATTTTTCTTATTTCATACCATTCTTTCGCTATTCTGAAATCACTCGAAATTATACTTAACAATACTATGGACTGGCTACTGAGAAAAATGTTTTCAAATGGTTGCATAGCTTTTCTTGGATTCTATACAGTAAGACCCTTTCAGTTTGATGTTTTAGAAATATTTAGTAATGTTTATTATTTATCAGTAACTTTCCAGTATTAGTTCTGATTGTGTGTGAAAATAAAAAGTCATTCTGCCTTTATTACACCTGACAGCGACAGTCACTGGAGGACAATACCGTCCTAGACCAAACTCGCTATTCAGCTCGGGTGAAAAACGGAAGAAGAAATCCTAGCTAAATGAGTTCTCTGAGGACTAGGAAATACATTCTTCTGAAAGATCTGAGGAAGACAGGCAGAGACGAAGAAGGGACCAGCATTAGCTGTGAGAGGAACTGAGAAAATTCATTGCTGTCAAGGCCGAGGGCCTCTGTGTGATGGGAGGCTGGAAAGGCAGTTCTGAAGGTGTCTCAAGGGCACCTTCTCCCAAGTTCTGTGAACTGGGCTAGAGGGTCAATGGGTGATCACAACCCAAATGCTACCCTGCCACGCCACTCCAGTCTCTCCCTGACAAGGAGTCAAAAGCCAGTAATGAAGATTCATAAAGGAAGGGGGAGACACTGGGCGCAAGGCCAGCAGGAAAAACAAAATAAAAATACAGCTCAACTATGCCATTTGGTGACAACTTATGTAAGTCTCTCTGAGCCTCCATTTCCTCATCTCTAAAATGGGACAGTAAGGCCTTCCGCACAGTGCCCATTACAAAGGACACAGAGTCGGGGGCAGATGTCGAGCTCGTACCTCACAAGACAGACATGCTTCTTTTTGCCCTGGTTAACTGAAAACTCGGCCGAAGTGTGCTCTGTGAACTGTCCCTTCTTTACCTTTGTCTTTTCTGGGCTGCAGGAGGTTCTCCATTAAGCTTTGGTATTAATGGCTCACTCACACTGTAACACTTTTCTTAAGTTGTCAAGAATTAGGCCACAACTCTGCGCAGATGACACAGAACCCAAACACGATGTGACCCACCGAACAGTGGCTACCCAGGCACCTACCTCTATGAGCTAAGACTAAATCAATGGCACACATACTCTGGTGGCTTTGTTTGCTCATCTTAGTTGGAAATTATCCCCCCTACCCCCCGCCCCAGTTCACTAACAAACTCTAAAAGCTTCATTTTGAACTTAGGTAGCAATACTTAAGGTTAAAAGGCTGGTTTTAATGAGCTATGCATTTATGATTTTTTTGTTTACTTTATCACTCACACATTGGGACTTAAATTTTCCCGGTCAACAACGGGCTGTCCATAATTCTTAAGGTCAGGCACTGCCATGCCACTTTACCCCTGTTAGCAAGGCAGTCCTGCCAAGCCCACAGGGAAACAGCCTTCTATGCGTCCTTCTTTGTAACTCCACAATGCTGCCGTTAGGGGTGGAAAGTTCCACAAAATCTGTCATGTGGAAGCTATGACGTGTTGGGGGGTGGTAGTTGTGCTCTGTGTAGAGTAATGATGAGGGGACCAGTGGTGTCAACAGTACAAGAGTCCTCCTCCAGCTTTCATTTCTTTTACGTGGTTTTTAAGGTCTTAAGTAAGTCTAATCCTTGTGAGGCTAGCTAATACCACAGACCATTCGCCAAACTAAAGTCTTAATGTACTACAGTTCAGAGGTTAGCAAAGGATTTCTTGAGACTACATGTCATAGGCCTAGGGAAAAACCAATTACTATGATTCTGCTAAATGAACACGGCAATCAAATGACTTCTAATGACATAATGCTGTACCCATAGATCAGTGTATCACTCAACCCTCATCAGAGAAGCTTCTTCTTGCAGCAGATAGCAATTAACACACACAACTCATCTATAAAAAAAGAAAAAAAATTCTTCATACTAAAAAAGACCTTAATTAGATCATTTTCTGGAAGAAAGCCTGCCCGTTTCTTATTACACGCTTTACAAATGCTACGGGGATCCATCTTCAACATAGATTTTGGGCTATGTTTGTTGTTCATTTTACTAAGCAAAATTCTTCTTAAGTATGGATCCCCTATTGGCTCTGTCAGTGTAAAAAACATCCAGTCACCTCACGTCTATGAAGATTGACAGGAGCAAGTTAAGATGTAGGCAAAGTATCTTCTCAGGGCACAGGAAATTAACTGGACATCAGCTGCCTCAGAGAAGGGAGCTCAGGGGCCTCAGCTGCTCTCTCCGGAGAAGAAAAAGACACAGTCAACGAGGGGAACCAGGTCATAAGGCAAAGAATTAGAGGAACCGGAAGCCACAGTCATCTCAGCCTTAGCAGTCGAGAGAGCAGGATACTCAGAATGAGGCATTAGCCAGTGTGAACTGCCTTTGAGAGTTCTGCGCTTTTCTTCTGGCCGTCAGCATTCCTGGGCTATGAAGTATCACAAGCTGAACATGCTGTGCCTGAGCTATGGCTCTGACGTCTGATTTTATTTCCTTGCCTTGACCTTTGGGTGGTAAGTAGGCTTGCGGAGCACTCATTCAAAATGTATGCATCCTTGTACTGTGTAATATGTTCAGACAAGCACACGTGCAATGCAAGAGCAAAGCCCATGCTATTCTCATTTTAAATTTGCAACACTTCTCCCCAATGACGAATTTGGGTTGTATAATAAATTTGTCTGCAACTGGTAATGGCATGAAGCAGACATTACGCCCAAGGAAATAAAAAGGAAAACAAGTTCGTACTGGCAGAAGCTCCCTCGATGGGACGCGTTGTGCCAGACACTCATTAGGATCGCAAGGTTTACCTTCGCACACGGGGCAACACTCCCCAGGCACTTTCACGGGGTGCATGCAGCTCTGCCCACAGGCCGTGGCCACGCAGTGAGGTTCTCCATTGATGCACTGGCAGAAGGTGCAGTCATCTTCCCGCCACCGGTCCCCGTGGGCGCGGATCTGGCCATTGGCGTAGCAGCCAGCGGGGTTGTTAAAAGGATAGATGGGATCTGTAGCAAAACATGAGTTCCAGAATGAGACTGAGCCACCAAAACCTGACCTCTGCTTGCACCTGGAGACAGTTTCCTCCAGGCTCTGTCCTTCAATGCTGTTCCACTGTGATCAATGGAAACTGGGGACTAACAGGAAGCGGTCCCTGGGATTGCATCCAGAGGCAGCAGTCGTAATGGTATCTTCCCATCCTGACACTCTTGTGGGGAGCAATGGGACCTAGAAGTGGTATGCACGTGCCTCACTCCTAAGATGTGCAAGATGCGGGGATAGAGACAAGCTCTGGACTTAAGTTCTGAGAGAGCCCTTTGAGCTGCTAAATTTAATATTTTTTACACCTTGATTTCCCTACCTGGACAGGAGAAAGAGCACTGTCCATTGAACTCAAAGTGATAACTGTTACTTCTGGGAATAGCTGAACTGACTGTGATGGGGTGCACAGGCCACTGAGGACACTGGGAAGGAGCTCAGCAGGTCCTCTATGTGGTCTTCTGCGTGGCAGGGCTCGTGTGGATGTCCCAGGGGGTCACTGATGGCACCCTGGCAGGGGTCACTGATGGTACCCTAGAGGAGGGCTGAATTTACAATATTTTCCTTGCCACAATGTGGGCAACTGAGTAACAGATGAGGTTGAAAGGCAGAATTAGACAAGACTACTAGAAAAAGAAATATTCTGAAAGGAATGACAAGAACATAAATAATGAATGCAAAAATAGCCTCAAGTATCTCCATAAGGAGAACCATCGATAAATTATTCCATTTTCTTTACTAAAAATACATAAAAACTGGCATCAACAAATAAGATGAGAGAGCCCCGGTTAAATTTAGAGGCTAGTGCTTATTCTAACGAGGCAGAGGACATTTACATAAAAGTTAGAAGGAAATGGTCTACAGATCTCAGGTACTGAGGACTTTCTCAAATCCTTTATAACAAATATTACAGTGCATACTCCATTCCACACTGAGCTTGGATCTGAATTCTGGGAAGTGAGAGTTGTGTGCAGGCAGCTCCCTGAGACTATTAACACAGGTGCCTACCTGTTTTACAACATTAACCGTGAGGCAGTTTCTGACTCTATTGTGAACTAGAGAACAATCAATTGGGTAAGTTAAGAGTTTGAGGTGATTTTTTTTTTAAAACCTCAGTGACACATAAAAAGTGTCCTGTCTTGGCTAAAATATTTTCCAAGGAAGTAAAGGACTCATTATTATGAATAACTGCTCAGGGTTAGGAACAGAGATGCCCTACATTAGACATTCCAGGTCTTCAAAGCTGTAGCATAAATAAAGCACAAACATCAAAAGGATTTTAAGCAAAAAAGCACAGAACTGAACAGGCCACTGTGCCTGGTACTTGGGGAGCAAGGGGAAGGTAGACTTTGGGCTAAAGGTTTGTGACCCAGTCAGGACAATAAGGTTCATGCGACCACCGCTCAGGATGCTGTATGTGTCAGATGATGCCATAGGCTCTTTCAGGCCCTGGACCATTGCTCTTGGCTCCCTTGTAAATTCAGGAGATGGATGGTTTTTCTCAACTTCAGTTTCCTGATCCGTAAGGGGCTGGGGCTTAGAGGATGAGAACTGGGGTGCCATTCTGAAATTTCACTACTTATGACAGGCAGAAATGGGAGGAGTCTGCAGGAGGAACGTGCAAACACTACTGCTTGCACAATACAGAACTCACAGGTCCCTAAAAGTCACACCTGACATATGTCTGGTCCCAAAGCTGCTGCTGCCATCACGCCAATCTGCAACCTGACTGTAATTAGCACACCTTCTCCAGGGAGAAATGGCAGTAGGGTCCTGGTTCCGAGCTGACTGGCCGAGACTGATGGTGACAGGCCGTACAAATTCTAGCTGAACAATCCAAGGATGGCAGATGACAGATTCTAATGCGATGATGTGGGCAAGCTCGGTCTTAGGACTTACTATGTCACCACTACAGTTGCGGGGCAGGAAAGCGAAGCAACCTGGGAATCGCATGTCAACTTGCAGAACCTGTGACCACTGACTGTGCCCCAAATGGAGCTTTCCTCAGGGAAGCATTTCCACATACCCTACTAGGCACTGTCAACATTCTAAAAGGCAGACAATGGAGCCGTCAGGAGGGGACGTCACAGTGCTCAGAATTAGATCAGTTTTAAAATGAAAGCTCTGAACCCTTTGGCCTACCTTCGCACACAGGGCAGCATTCCCCTTCAGGCACATAGTATCTCTCGCAGTTCAGTTCCCCACACTGAGCGGTGAAGCAGATGGAGACGCCCCCTTGGCACCGACAGAACCGACAGTTGTCCATTCGAAACATGTCTCCGTCGTAATACTCCACGCTGTTGAATACGCAGGCTGCCTTTGTTTCTGCAGAGTCAAAACAAACAAGGCATGTGGAAGGGGGCATATATCATGGGGCCCCACCGACGGACAGAGAACTACACATAACTAAGGGATGTTAAAAAGGGGAGAAATAATCCTACCTGGGTTCTACAGTGCCAAGTGGTCAGCTGTGAACTCAAACTCATAAAACAACACTACATAGACTGAGTAGGTTGTATTTATATATTTATGCACACATGCACACTTCCCCCCACACCCAAACGAGGTCATGATTTCAAGAGGAGCAAGGTGGGAGGGAGACACATAGGAGGGAGCTGAAGGAAGAATGAAGAGGGAGGAAATGATGTAATCATATTTTAATAAAAGAAACTCAACTAAACAAGGCACATTTGAGGTCATGTTTGAGTGGTGTCTTTGTGTGTTTTGAAATAGCCTCTAGAAAGTTCTGTCAGCAGGAAGTTATAATTTGATGGAAATGTACTAAACTGAATTTAACTCTCACACAGGGACTACCACACAGTAAAAACAAAACACACAGCTATCCCGTCCACACAAGAAACTGAAATGCCCCTTGGCAAGATCTATACTGACTTTCTCCACCCCAACACAGGTAGCCGTCCTCCAAGACCATGACACTCACTTGTATGTGAGACTGTATTTTACTTCGCTAAGTAATTCTCTTTTTTTGAACAAGGATCCTGTTTTCACACTGGCTTTTGTTTTTGCTTCCAAAGATTTAGTTCGGTCCATTCTCTCCTAAGCTCTTCGTTTCCCTCCTGGGATAATAGCCTATAATTATTAGTGCTTGGCCGGTAACATCATTACTTCATCTAATCTCAATACAAAGGGACGATGCAGGGATTATCATGGGGTTAGAAGTAAGGGGACTCTAATTTGTCTCAAAAATACACATTGAGCAAATGGCAGAAAGAAAAACCAGAGCCTTCCAACTGAAAGCTTCCGTTCTACATCCCGTCTCAGGGTTGTTTCTGTTAAGGAATTAACAGCTTCATATTCAAAACGCTCAGTATGAGACCAGTGAGTTTTTTGGCTGAATACTAATTCCAGCCAGACAAAAGACAGCACCAGAAAATAAAACTCCAGATTAGTATCTCTTTTGAATCAAGACAACCATTCTCGAAGATGCTACTACTAGACCATATCCTCTGACACACGAAAGGCTCAGACACTATGACTAAGGTGTTTATTACATGATGCAAAGCTGGTTCAATAATTCAAAAATCAGTTACTTTTAATCAAAACACTAACTGCATAAAAGACAAGAACTATAGCATCTTCTCATGATATGGAATGGACATCTGAAGGAAACCAAAACTCTTCCATTATACAAACACTTAGCAATAAGGACTAGGAGGGAACTTCACTAACTTGAAATATGAAGTGTATTCTCAGCCCCACCATCACCCAAGGACTGTGCGCCGAAGACTTGGCTACTGAGGTATACATGGCTTGTAAGGACATGGACTTTTTCAATGGGTTGATACATTAAGTTCATAGCTGAATGGACTATAAGTGGGGCCTTGCTGGAGGAACTTGGGTATGCCCTTAAAGGGTGTATCTTGTCCTGGGAACTTTTCTCTCTCTCTGCTCTTTGGCTACCATGTCCTTTTTGTCATGATGCTACTGTCTTGCCATAGCCCTAAGAACAATAGGGCTGGAACAGACAAAAGTGAACCTGGAACCATGAGCCAAAATAAACCTTTCTTTTTAAGATGCAATTCCTAAGTATTTTTTTTTTAATCACAGTGGAAAAATAGCTAATACAAGAGTCTACAAGGGCTCAGATAACATCACACTAAGCAATGTTGAAAATTTCCCCCAAGACCAAAAAGGAAAGAAAGAAAGAAAGAAAGAAAGAAAGAAAGAAAGAAAGAAAGAAAGAAAGAAAGAAAAGACAATTATGTCTGTTCTTAGAACATCAGTTTAGCATTGTAATGGGAGTTCTAGCCAAGACAATTAGGGAAAGGAAATAAGTAAAAGGCAACCAGAGTGGAAAGGAAGAAATAAGCCTATCTCTAGAAGCACAGGACATGATCTTGAATATAAAAAAAATTACCAAAAATCCAACAGATATTATAAACAACTTGAGTAAAGTTACGGGGTACAAATTGCAATATGAGAAAATGTGATTTCTATACAATTGGAAAATAAAGTTTAAAAAAATCCCATTTCACAACAGAATCAGAAAGAATAAAATACTTACAAAAAATTATATACAAAATTTATACTCTGGTCAACCACACACACTGTTTCAATAAATTAAAAAGTTCTGGATAAATAGATACAGACTGAAAAACAATATTGTTAAGATGAAAATATTCCCTAGATTAATCTAATACTCAGTGCAACCTCAATCAAAATCCTAGCTCATTCTTTAGTCTAAACTGACACTCTGGTCATAAAACTCACACGGAAATGTAAGGAATTAAGAATTGACAAAATAATCTTTAAAAGCAAAGTTAGAGGCTTTACACTCGATTTCCAAAAGTGACCCAAGGCTAGAGTGACCGAGACAGTGAGGTGCTGGTGTTAAGAACCAGACACAATGCCTCCAGCACGTAGCATTTCGAAATATACTATCAGGAGGAGCGGGTTTGACAAGTGCCAGGATGATTTGGTGAAATGAAGGAAAAACATGACGCAGAGACAACTCAACAGCCGCATGCTCAAGAATGGAGAGCAATCACCCACATCTTTGCCCATCTCAGCCACTAGCAGTGTATCAAGTGAGTTACTATGGCAATGAGTATTCTTTCCAGACTTCAAAATCATGTCAACTGCGAAGGGTCACCAGCCCACTTCAGCTGTGGCAGTCTTTGCCCTTCTCCCCCATTCCATCTGCCTTTCTAAAAACCATTAGACTACATTTCTAAAGCTAGCCCCCAAGGTCTATTCCCTTATTTGGCCACGTCCTGCTTTGGAGGCTGCCTACTAAAGTCCAGCAATCAGAAGCCCCCTTTGGTTCACCTAATTAACATGCCCAATTAAAATTAAACACCTCATTCTATCACAGGGTGTCCTCCTTTACAAACCACCATTCGCCTGTGGGCCACACCTGTCTCCTCTCTACTCAGAGGCAGTCCTTTGCCCCCCTGGGACCAATACCCCTGCCCCGGTTCCTTATTCCCTTCTCCTTCTCCCTCATTCTCTATGTCCTTTACCATCGCATCCCAGCCCATTCTAACACAGACCTCTCCTTTCCCTCTTAAAATAACACCTACAAGGGCATTTGCTGCTGCTTTTCTTCCTGAGTCAGAAAGCAGCCACTTTAACTTTTCTTCCCTGCTTAATAAAGGATCCCTCTGTGTGAAAACAGGTGTTTGGGTGTGGTGTGTGCCTAATCTGGGTCCAGGAGGCAGCCCCTGCTGTGTGAGGGTCCCTTTCAATATCCATTCAGACTTAAAAAAAAAAGTCAACCAGTATAAATTATTTAGCTTCATTAATTAACCACATTTACCATAGGGGTAAAACCACAAATCTCAGTGCAGGGTTTGAAAAAGGAAGGAATGAAACCATGGTCATACACAAAGCTGCTGCCGGACTTGTTTTCAGGGTGAGGTGTGTAGAAGCTTATATGAAAGAGACTACTTGATTGACAGGAGGATGGGGCAGTTAGTCAATCAGCTAAGCACAGACAGGGATGAGGGCATGGAAGTCAAGCTTAAGAGAGATGGAGAGTCTCCAAACTTATAGTCCAGAAAACAACCTTCCAGGTAAGCTTTGCTGGGCTAAAACAAAATGCTGGGCAGTGGTGGCACACGCCTTTAATCCCAGCACTCGGGAGGCAGAGGCAGGCAGATCTCTGTGAGTTTGAAGCCAGCCTGGTCTACAGAGCAAGTTCCAGGACAGCGAGGGCTGTTACACAGAGAAACCTGTCTCAAAAAACCGAAACAAAGCAGCAAAATGAAGTCTTGATGTTTGATGTTGAAATTAATTAGTAAGAACTTTCCAAACAAGTGCATCATGAAAAAGCTACTGGTGGCCGTGGGAAGCAATGCCCGACTACTTCTTCGCCTGATGATGAACGTGAACCTTAGAGTAATGAAGAGCTGGCCACTCCCCTCTACTGGAACAGAAACAGTACCAAGGTGGACTTTGCACTCTTCAATATAGAAGTGTCTCTCAGCGGCTGCTCCAAGCACTTTGTGCTGGACAATTTATGTTTCTACATTCTGTGAGCTCCTCTTCCACCTAACATTCTACAACTCTTGAAAGAGAGAGCCGTAATACGGACTGCTGGAGAACGCTAGTTCTGATGGGTGAGCAGTATCCAAAGGAAATGTTGAAACATAGAATGTCACAGCAAATGTGAAAACGGAGGAACACCTCTCAATCCCGCCCAGGTCTACTGTTGCTGAATTTTTTCTTAAACCTCTTAGTTGAGAGTGGCTTCTACCTTGCCACTGGTCTTCCATCACTGAGGGGTGACTTGCATAGGAAGCCAATGACACGGAACAGGAGGTCACAGGAGTGACAGCGGTGTGAGGAGGGGGGCTACGGGACAATTGCTCCACGTTTCCTCCTAACTGATGTAATTAGACAGATTGGATTAAAAGACCAGGCATAAAGGCTTCCAAGCACCAGAAAGGGAAAGGAACCTTTTCTACTAGACGCTTACATGTATGCCAGAGATGCCAAGGAGACAGGAGTTCAGAACGAGGGAAAAGGAACGACACTCCAAACGCGCACAAAGCCCTCATGAGCACTAGCTTACTAAGGCTCCGGGGAACAACAGGAGCTCTCCATAAACAAACCCAAATGAGCCCTTCCTTCAAACTGCTGTATTGGAAGCCACTCGGAGCTTGGGCCACCCAGGCAGGGGTCCTCAGAAACAGCTTTCTTATCGACACGCTCCAGGATGGGTTAGTAGGCCAACTTCTTACATGATGAGAACGCTGATTTTGAGTGTGTCTTTCATGTGAGTAACTTTACTTCAGATATCCTGGTCCTGATGAAGGCCCTTAACCATCACTGTGCATTTAAACTCTGTCCTTTAAGACTGCTGGGGGAGGCAGCAGCCCCACGGGGACAGGGAGAGGTCTTGAATGGTACAAGAACAGGCTAAAAATACAAATCACACTGCATCCTGCTGCCTTCCTAAGAATTTAGTCCATACCTACCTTAAACAGTTCTGGGTTAATCCTCTTCTGTCTTCCCCATCCTCCACCACTCTTGGCATGCCTGGGAAAAGCAAGGCTCTCTTCCTTTTGTTCTGGTGACAGATTCTTAGACTGGTGAATGTGGACTGACCTCAAGTTATACCCAGTCTTGCTCAATGTGCTCAGTATTAAACATTATAAGGCTAAAACTATTTCTGGAAGTTTCAGCTGATACATTTCCAATACCATAATACCACAGCTGAATTCACTGACACACCTGGGCAGCATACTATATATAACTAAGTCACCCTGGAAGTGTCCCCTGTTGACGATGTCATTCAAATAAAATATTCTATTCATTTGGTGCCTGGCGTACATACTGGGAAGCTGTGTGTCTAAATATGACTGCTAATCACTTCTGCTTTCTACAGCTGGTGTCTCAACAACCAGAGCCTATGGACTGAGAGGTGGGACATGCGCAAGGTGGCAGGGAAGATAAGGGCACAATGAAGCAGACAGGCATGTTTAGCTGTGAGGTGGGAAGGCAGTTCTAACTCACTGCTGATAACACATCTGCCTGGGAGCCGGGACAGATACAGTTGTTTCTTGAAGGAGGTGGCTGACTGTTCACCACTCAATCCTATCACTTGTTCCCGTGGTGTCTGACGTCACCTCTCAAGCCTTACTCTCAGCTTGCACCAAAGAAGCCCAAACTGTGGTCCGGTCAGCCACAGTCACCTCCTCCCTCTACCAACACAAGGCCAAATCAGGTTTATGGAGGAAGTCCTCCAACCTAGTCATCCGGCCTAGTGCACTCAGGAGCTCTCAAATTCATTTTGGGAATTTACATCTTAAATCTTAAAAATATTTACCTTTTCATTTTAATGTATTTCTTTACAAAGTAATGTGAGCCCTGTGGTCAGCTCAGGAAGCCGAGTCCTGCTGGGGGAATCTCTGCTTCTACTCTGAGGCTGGTAATATGAACAGTTAACCTAACCTTCCTCAACTGGGGTCTTTCTTTGCATGCAACTGGGGACTTTTCGGACCACGAGACAGTGATCCAGGCACCGAGGTCCAGCTGTGCACATCTGCCCTTTCACCGAGTTTCAGGAGTATCTTGCTTCTATCCAGGAGCCTGGCAATCTGATTCTGTGCTGTTGAGGTGACTGAACGCATGACGTATCGCTCAGGGCTGTCTTCTTAATTTCCATGTGAGAAAGAAGCTGCCATTAGGGACTGTGTGCTTCTCTGTCCAGTGGGCCTTTTTGCCTCTACAAATAAGAACTATGTACCTGAGCCTACATCCTTTTACATTTTAATGACGGGAAGCTGGGGGTGGGGTGGGCAGGCACGATGTTTAACTGTGACAAGACACCCATAAGCCTGCACACTGTGTGTGCTCTGTTTAATTTCCACTTTCAACTTCTGCTGACAACCTTATGACTATTTTTCTCTTTTCTAATTAATATTTAACCACTATGTTATTAAACCCGATCTCAGGGTACAGCAGCCCCAAAGTCTTGTGGATAAACAAGTGCCCCTCTCTCGCTTCTGTTTCCCTCCCTCCACCTGGTTCTCCTTCCTCCATCCCTCTGTCCTTTCCTTGCACCTCCAACACACACACACACACACACACAGGCGCAACTGCATACAGAGAGATATAGATATTAAGAGAGAGAGACTGTGGTATAAATCACATAAATACACATGGATATATATATATATATATATATATATATATATATATATATATATATATATATACATGTACCTGCCAAAATAAATAAGATACAGAAAAAGATTATCATTAAAAATATCATATAGTACTGATTATAGCTGTCATAGAATTATAGCTACTGTCTAGTCTTCTATAACTGAATGGTAATAGAATAAAGACAATCTGGAGCAGGACAAGAAACAAGAAAGGCTGACAGAACAAATCTGTGGGGAGAGGAAGCAACCACAGGAGACACAGCAACTCTCATTGTCAGATGGTCAGTCCTGCTCTTAAGGTTGGGGTTCTATAAGATGTGTCTATAAGCAAGGGCACGCCATGAAAACTGATAACAGGGTTGCTGAAAAGGTACAGTCAATGATCTCATAGACAGAAAGGTGTGATGCTTGGTTCTCTAGAAGCAAGGAGCCAAGGGAGAGATGGGCGATCTTCCTAATCAAGAGAAATGGAGCAAATATTCTCATGCAGGTGTTCTTTGCAGAAGACAAAGTGACTTCAGATGAACGTATAGGACAATGAAACCTGGGGTACCCCGTGAGGTGACCCCTGTGAGCTGGCGTGTTAACAGTCATTTCCGAGGGGCATAAAGATGGTTACCAAACAGGTCATTCACTTGCTAAATCAAGAAAATCTGGGGAGCCCCAACAACATCCACAGACGTGTGATGAGACAGACAGATTACGCGTTCTAGAAGTCTCTATAGGATGAACGAGAGACAGCCGTGTGAGAAGGCGCATCTGCGGAGCTGCACGCCCTGGGATGAAGGAGCGATGAGCTCTGCCTCGAGCGGCACAAGAGTTACAGCACAGGCTAAGCATTCACCGAGAACATCACCTGCAATAAATCATGCTGCAGCTCGGCCAGAAGAAGAGGTCTGCTTGTCCACTGGCTCGGGTTTAACAGACAAAACCACTGGCTGGGTGCTAACAGGAGTGATGGGAAGCACTTCAAAGAGATTTAAGCACACGGAACTTTCCCCTGCGCCTTCCCTTGTATTCTATTTATAAAGTCTGTATGTGAGGATGCTTACTCTAGCCCTACTGTCCCCACCACCAACACCCAGAGTGGTGTTCTGTGAGTGTGGGCAGAATATGAATACACAGAATAATAAAGACTATTAACACTTGATGCATAATCACTGTTACTCATTTCATTCTAGAGTCATAGAACCTAGGCCCACGGTGACCACGAGCCTTCCCTGGTTAAACAGCAAGAGAGGGATCAACCAATCCTCATCTGGCATCATTTGCCTGAGGTTTTTCTTAATCACCCAGCTACAATACCAGTGTTTCTTCAGTGCAAATCAAAGCAACAAAACACAGGGCCACCTGACTGGAAAATACAAGGTCACAATTCAAGTATGATTCAACTTTAGCAGGACCTCTTTGTGTAAGGAGGGACCAGAGAGCAGGAAGGGGACATCCTAAAGCCTGGGTTCTCATAGGTGGTAGTCACTGTCAGTTTCTGTGTGTGCAATGCATTTTGTTATGCTTGCTTAACTGTCTCTACTTTCATCCATGCATGGACAGTGGTTGTGGTCTATGCAACTATTTTTTTTTCCTGAAAATTCCACTAGAGAAGCATGGTTCAGGTTTTCTGCTCTCCTAGCATCTCAATTTAATAAACATCAAGCTGCCAAATACCAAGCTGTCTTGTGAAGGGTGAAGGTAAAAGACACGTGAGTCCTTTTCTTTAAAGCCCGGAAGGTCAGGTGTAAAGCTGGCCAATATTAATCCCAAACAGTGATCTAAGATGCTCTCCAACTTGGGAAACCCAGGTCTGGAAGAACGAGGATTTTTCTATTTCTAATTGTGCTAGTTCCCACGTATTTTCAGTGAAAATATCTCCTGACAGCAACGGGCTACAGTCCCCTCTTTCCACCTAAAATCCCCAAACTGAACTTTTGACACATTCTATCATATGGTCTACTACCAAATCTGTGAGATTTTCTGTGACAGCGTAATGCTTCCCTCCCTAACTTTCTTAGCTGCACAGTGACTAAGCAAGCCCCTTCTCTGAGTGACCCTCAGTATGACCCTAAGTATGCTAACTGGCAGAAAGAGCTAGGCTGGCCCTCCCTCCTCCTCCTGCTGCACAAATGAACACTCTCTAAGAACAAGAGAAACCCCACGTACCATTAACACATTCAAAGACATCACAGCACCTTCCAGGTGTCCCATCTCCACGAGAGACTATGCGGGGAGTAGATCCCACCTCACAAACGGGAAAACCACATAAGCCAGAGAGACACTCGCATCTGAAACCAAAGAAAAGGGAAGGAAAACCCCATGAATAAATAACAACACAGACGTTGGGAGACCCCCAAACAAAGTGGCAAGTACCTGGGCTACAGGGCACAACCTGGTTGTCTGGTACAATGAAGGAATGAGGGAGGGCTGCACGAGCAGTCAGTCACTTCCCAAACAACTATAGCTCACGTCCTACACAGACAGACCCATTTAACCATGCCCATCTCAGGAGACACATTTCACTTCATTTCTTAGTTCCCCACGTTGGTACTCTGTAACATTTTCAGATGATGCAGGGCCATTTCTACACATGTTTCCAGGGATGGGTAGGCATTCTCTATCAGGTTTTATGTCTTCCCCTCCCAATCATTAAATTATTGGCTTTCCAGTCATTCCTTGTCAGTATGATCATTTCTAAGAACACAGTCATCTTGAGTAATATTTAATTTATGTTTGTGTGCCATACATAGAGCAGATTGAAATCTGAAGTTTCTACACACAGTGGAGCATGAGGTTTAGGCAAATAAACTTTGTTGACAGTTGTCCTGGAAGTAGAGAGTTTTAATTTCTTAGATTCTGAGCTACCACATGTACATATATCTCTGCATGCAGGGATGAGATATTTTATGAGCTATAAGCTCTGGTCGCTCTTGACTTTAATTCTGCTGTGAAATCTGTCTAAACACAGGAGCTGATAAGCAGGGGTAAGTGAAGAGAACAGAGGAGAGACCAAACTGGCTTCTCAGAGGCAATGAAATAAGACACTGGGAATGAGATGCTCGGGGAGCTGGGTACCAGCATACACATGCAGTAATGGGAAGCAGCTGCTAGCCTCTGGTCCTGAGGCCTCTGCTGGGAACAGACTATGGGTCACATAGTAGAAAGAGTGAGGGAGTGTGATGCCAGCTTGAGAGAAGTAAATAAAGGCATCCTTAAGAAAAAGATGCTGGAAGGAAATGTGTGGGTTCTCATTTAAAGTGGGAGTGTAGTTCTGATAGGGGAGGGGCCATTCACATCAAGAATTATTAACAGATTCATTAATTCTGTTTTTCCCCTTTCTTGCTTAAGTGATTGGTTTGATCTATTGTTTGAATCTCCAATAAATTACAAATATGCTTATAGTCCTGAAGTATCAGGCCCAGAATTTCAATGACATTTTCAATTAGCCAGGGAACTAAAAAATGTAAATGAAGTTAAAGTTTGCACCAAAGACCATTAAAAGCCACTGGAAAAATATGAATGAAACCTGCCCCCACCACTTCTCTTTTGGTTCTTCCCCACTTGATGACAGTTAGATTCCTGGGAGAGCGGGAATGAAAACCACATTAAGGTTTTACTACAATCATATTTCTGCCTACCATTTAAGATAAATGCCTGCTTGTTTGGCGTGCGGAGTTTTGGATTCCTGCAGGACAACTCCCTTCTAGGGCTGTGTACTGCAAGCTGGTCTTTTAGCATTGAGTGCCTCACCACTAGAGTTTTAGGCATGCAGTCAAACTGCTACAATCGTACAGTTTGGTGTATTGCTTACATTACTGCACGTGACACATCCTAGTGTCTAGATGCAGTCACAACTGACAGCACCCCATAGGACTAGCTGTTTCTACCACTTCTAGAATCTAGAATCACATTCTGCCTGCTCATGTGTTACAATCACTCTTAAATGCCAGGCAGCACACGTATGCCCAAGAAGTACTTTCTTTGGCTGCTGTTCTTCAACACTTTAACACGCTTTCGGTCCAAACACACTGTGCACTTCTCTGCTAGACTCGCTGCTGCTGAACTCTGGGAAATCACATCCAAAAATCATCCAAAAATCATTCTAACATTGCCCTGTATCTGCCACACTCCCCAATGTTTTAATGCCCCTATTATTATCCTTAGAGATCCATGTTGGCACCATGAAGATTAACCAAAACTCTCAAAAGTGCTTAGTAACCCACATAGAAAAGGAAGGACCTTTTCCTCCTACCAGTTTTACTACTGAGCCTAAATGGTTGACTGGCAAAGAACCATGATGTTTGCAGACTGGTGCTTTCTTGGTTCCTGGTCCTCTTACCTACCCTGCCTCTCAGTGCATGCTCCCTACCTAATGCCATCCATCCTTTGACTTCGACAGATTCCTCTGCACCTAAAATCAGCACTTTAATGGATGAACTGAGGACGGAACCAGAAAAGGTGAACATCCGGGCTAAGGCCTGCAACATCTTATCATCTGTTAGGCTTCCGTCATGCAAATATACCTTTATTTTGTTTTATTTTGGCAGGCTGAAAATGGCCCAATAGCAATTTCATACAATTCCCACGGGCCATCTGTTGACAGGTCTTCTTCCTCGTTCATTCGGTAACTAATGTAGACCCCTTGTTGACCCACACTATACAGATGGCTATATCCCTACACTCTGAGCTTTCCACGGGAAGAAACACGACTTTCTTGGGAGTCACTTGGAGCACACAGACTGTACTTTGTCCTCGCTGCCTCCCTTCTTTTCATTTTTTATTCCCCCCCACCCCACCCCGCCAGTCTTCTTTCCCTCCTACCCCATTCCTGGGTAAGAGCAAGCAAGGCAAAAGAGAAAACAGATGGATTAAGAAACTAACAGGAGACAGATGCTTAAGGAGGTTGATGTCATCACTCACCCCTCCCCAGTTTCCTGCGCTGTTTGCCCTCACTCCAGCAACGCCACACCCAGCCCACAGCTTTGTTCCTGTGCTCACTTCCACAGCCAACAATCTTCTCCTCATTCCATTTATCAGTGTCTCGAGGTAGCACTCATCACCCGGGGGGCCACATACCTTTCCCTTCCAACTCTCTCTCCCAACGTTTCCCTTAAACTCCACTCGCTCCCTGCTCCTGCTCTGGGCAGACACTTGCTCTCCTGTTTCTGCTGTGCACTCCTGCTGCCTCCTGAGTGTCCTGTTCTAGCCCCTAGGTCCGGCCGCGAACACCTGAACACACCTGTCTGGAAGCCTTCTCTCCCTCTGTTTGGGTCACATGCTCTTTTTGCGCCCGTTATGTAGAGCTGGTATAGAAAAGGAGACAGGATGGATGCTATTAGTTAGTTTAACAAATCAGATGCAACAGCAAGGGAAAACCAGGCAGAGACCCTAGTTGGTCAACTTAACAAGTCCCCTCCAGACAGAGCAGTGTGAGCATACTCTGAGCAGCAAACCTCTGCCCTAGGAGATGAAAATCATCACACAGCACATACCCTTCTAAAATACAGACTCCTACACACTGCTCTTCTATTTGCGAGGCTGTGCAGTTGCTGCTGCTGCCTTTTTCCTTACCCCAAACAGAAACCCTGCACCATATAGCAGCTTTTCCCCGGGTTCTCCTGACTCTGGCCCTGGCAACTACAAATATAAGTTAGACCTCTGTGTGCTTGACTGCTTTATGCAGTTCATATAAATGGAGTCATAAAAGAAGAGAATTAACGATATTGTACTTTTTTTAGTTTCAAAGAAGCAGTAATCTGTACATGCAATTTGCCGGGGTAGCAGGGAAGCCTCTAATGCCATCCTCGATATTAAGATAGTAATCAATCACAACACCCTGTTAATAAATTTCTGCATAATGTAATCACAGCTGCGGTCAGGAGGGACTTGGTTAAGAGGGCCCTGCTCTCCTCTTCCCAGAGTAGGTAATGGATTCATTCAGTCTAGTGGGCATCCTGAGGGCCTATGGGCAATGGTGAACAGCTCTGAGACATCACATACACCCCTAGAGGGCACTCACTTCCTTAGGAGGCTCACATTGCTGGGTAGCTGGCTAAGGAGCAGTGAGGACATATTTCCCCTTCACCTGTCTGTCTTTTGCTTTGGGGATATGTACTCAGTCCCAGGCAGTGCGGAGCTCCCAGATACAGCTTACTGGGGGTGTGCAAGCTTGGCCTCCGCCTATCTCGTAGCTTTCATGCTCCACCGGAGGCTCTGCTCATTCACACTCTGGCACCAATGCTACTCTTCCACTCACTGAAGACAACAGCCAGTCCGACAGATGCCCACACTTGCCTGCCTCTCCTCTGGCCCCTGGTGAAGACCCCAGAGCCCTTAGGACCACACACCTGAAAGGCTTTCTCCGGAATGAATTTTCCGTCTTCTGACTTTTAACAACATACAGGCAGGGCCCCTGATTCTTGTAGTGTACCTGCTTATTCTACTAAATCAAAATCATACTGATTCTCCCGTGTGTTTCTCTAGCAAAGAAGGGGATGTCTTATAAAAGAAGACAATGAGCAACAAATACAACCAACAAAAATCTGGGGCCAGCATTTTCTTTATCCATTGGTATTAATTTAGAGCTTGGAGAATGTACTGCCTTTCTAAAAAGATTTTTTTTTTTTACATTTACTTAGTGCGTGCGTATATGCATGTGTTTCTCTGTGTGTGTGTGTTTGTGTGTGTGTATGTCTGTGTTATACATCATATCTGGAAATGGGAGAAGAACTTTTGGAAGTCAGTTCCTCCATCCTTCTTGTGGGTTCTGGTGACTGAATGCAGGTCGCTAGGCTTAGTGGCAAGCACCTTTTATGCGTGGCGTCATCTTGTTGGCCCCACATTGTTTCTTATACATTACGAATGGGGAAC
Organism: Ondatra zibethicus; assembly: GCA_004026605.1. Lineage (NCBI taxonomy): Eukaryota > Metazoa > Chordata > Mammalia > Rodentia > Cricetidae > Ondatra > Ondatra zibethicus. The sequence continues at coordinate 40,709 of PVIU01003719.1, forward strand.
TTAGAGGTGAGGCTTTCCAGATCAGTATGTGGAAGACAGACAATGGAATCTGCTTACAGTACAGGCTCTGGGGTACTGCCCTTGAGGACCAGCCAGAGGGGGAACTTCGGAGTCTGCTGGACACACGCTCTCCAGGAACCACCTTCTAGGACCTTTGGGCCTACATGTGCAGGGGCTGGGTCACCATGGTTTAAATTTTACTTCCCACTTGAGAAGACCAAGTCAGTCTTAACATTTTAATGGGGATGATAATTGTTAGTGTATGCTATCACTGAGCAGGCTCCTCCTGCTCAGAATGCCAGTTCTCAGGAGTGCGGGAAGAAAAGACCACCGGAAAAATGTGAAACCATTAGCAACCCACTCTAATCCTTGGAAGGTTTGACGCATGCTCAGAAAGCATTCTTCTAATTTTGAAACCCCATGACTCTACTGCCACCCTTACCGTCCCCATCGATGTGGCCATCTGATCCAGGACTTTTCTACTGCATCTCAGTGACTGATACCCAGTCATGTCACCTCTGCATCTGCTTGCTTCTCTTCCTTCTTATTCTCCTTGAATCCCAACCTTCAGACCTAGCTCACTATGTCCTCTGACCTCACTTTCCTCATAATTTTACCTGTGAGGCAGGTAACAGTTGCATATTTATTTGTATATACTACATATAAAAATAAATATAATATATAGATATATATTTCATGAAAAGAAACAGCGTGTCAGATTTGGGACCTGACTTGAAACTAGGACAAAGAGTCGATGCTTGTTTTCTGTTCAGCAGAGTGAAGAGAGAGACTTCAAAAGACAAACTGAATGGGGCGTGAGCATTGAACCTGAGGGAAAGGGGTCCCGACACCCCCCACAGTCCTCTTGAAAAGCACAGGAATGTCTCAGAAATGTGCCCTGTGGTGGGTGCTGGCACACAGACAGCAAACGTTATCCTAACATCCCTCCATAGGAGCATCTTTCAGAGGCCGACACTAGAGACTGCACGCCACAGACATCCAATCTTTCCCAACACAGACACTTATCTCTCTGCCCACATCCTTCAGGGAAAACAAGTCCAAATTGTGGAGTAGTCTAGAAAACAGTTCATCCAACAGTGGCTTTATTTCACATCTGAAACACCTGCCTGAGCCCTGGAATGTGGAGACATCCCTGTCCCAACCAAAGGCAGGGGGTTTCCCTTGGTCAGGGAAAAAGGGGAGAGGAAGCATTTAAGTACTTATAAGGTACAAGTACTAAGTACTCTGCTGCGGCTGTAGAGGCTGTTGATGAAAGAGCTTGTCAAGAATGGAAAAGATGCTGCATAAAGCACAATGCTCTTCCATTAAAGGCAGCTTCATCATTAATGAAATTTAAAGCTCTACCGTTCTGCAGTTTCATTTTCTTCCTCGTTCCAGGAATATGTACATGTAAAACATGACTGCAAATAAAACATCCCAAAGAAGGAGGTTTGGCATGGAACGGCCCGACTACCACTTTGGAAAATGGTTAGCTAGCTCCCTATGGGAGTGCCTCAAGCTTGAATTTCCCTCCTGTCTCTTCCTAGGAGATTTAGGGCTCCCTGGAGAACTACTGACCCTACTTCCCCCTTCCTGCAGCTGATCCCGGTATGAGCTCCTTGACTCTTCATCACTAGTCACAGCCAGCCAGGGAGGATCAGTCCCTGCTGTCTATCAGTGGTCCCTCCCCAGGACAGGGAGCTGCTCCAGCCTAACACGTAACTTGCACATTCCTTATGACTCTGACCTCCAAGACAGGAGGAAAGCGACTGAGCTTTCTGTGAGTGTTATGCTCTGCTTGTTTGTCTAGCAGGAAGAACAGATGGACGTGCTCTCAAGCACGGGAGACAGAAACCCAAGACAACTAAGTAACTAGGACAGCTTCCCTCTTCCTGGCTCTCTCAAGAGACAACTATGACTTCTTTCTCAAAGATGCCAGGCGCCTAGGAAGCAGAAGGTGTGAAGCAGAAGGAAAAGTGGTACACACCTTAGGAACATACAAGCTTTAAGTAGACATATTCTCCCCAGACCTGTGCCCCACGGTAAGTCGGTATGGCAAGGATAAAGCAACAAGGCTTTCTACACATTACTACCCTGATGTGACTTGCTAATGAAATCCAGGGGCAGGCTTGAAGAGGCTCCGATCTTGGCTCCGACCAGAGGCAGGCAACAGCCGAAAATATTCCTTGGCCCTTGTTGAAAATGTTAGGGCGAGGATCCCATAGGCATTCCCAACCACCTTGTCAAGCTCAGTTGTCTGACACTGAGAGTCCTCTGCCTCCACTTCCTCAGATCTGAGAGAAGTCACTGGTGTATCCTTCCACAGGCTGGCAGGATAGAAGGGAGAGATGCACAGTATCCTTTCATGGGCTGGTAGGACAGGAGGGAGAGATGCATAGAGGACCATTCAAGATAAGGAAGAAAGAAGAGAAACTGGCATATCACAGCCTTGAAAGGGGGGATGGACATGAGAATATGATTTTTAAAAAACATTATTTACTTTATGTGTGTAGGTGTATCTGAGTGTATGTCTCCCCCCCCCCCACCATGTGAAAGTAGGAATTCACAGATGTCAGCAGAGGCCCCGGATCCCCTGAAACTTACAGACGGTTGCGAGCTGTCATGTGGGTACTGGGAATTGGATCTAGGTCCTCTACAAGAACAGTAAGTGCTCTTTGCTGCTGAGCCATCTCTCTGGGCCGGAGAATAAGTTTAAATGCAGCAATGTCAAGTATTTTCATTTCAAAGCCTGGGATCACCAGTTGCATTAGAAATGGAGGCTCTGGAGCATGGAATCAGCTTGCCTACAAATATGTACTCAGTTTGTGTTTATTTACTGAGAATACACATGCAAGTAGGCATGCAGCTTGTTGGACGCTGGGAATGCCAGGAAGATTCAGGTTAGGGAGGCCCTGGATATGAGAGCACAGTGGGGGACAGGCTGCTGAACACCTGCCCTGGAATACAATAACAAGCACTGACCGATGACACCTGAACAAATCAACTGCTTTAAAACCTAAGCTCAGTTTCCACTGCTGTGGCTGCACACACTGCCTCAGGCATCTAGAGTCATCTGTACCCAGGTTGGCACTGAAGCAGATGACTGCAGACTTCCAACTGGATCCCAGCGAACAGTCAACTCCAAGCCTCTCATCCTTGTCATCGGCGTGAAGTGGCAGATGGTACAGTCTCGCATCCTCTGGAGAACATACATGTGCCAGGTACTGATTTGCTCCCAGGGACTCATCTATGCACCAACCTGTCTTCCAACCGGAGCTGAGGAGCCAATCTGGGCATTAACAAAAATTGCACAATGCAAACCTTTTAATACCTACCTGGCTCTCCCCTAACGCTATCCTTCTGACTCCAGTGAGACTGGGGACATCCACACTCATTTCCTCCACTATGGGGGCTGGGAGGGAAGTCAGCAAGACTTTTCCATTCACACAAATGTTTCCTCCCTATAGCTCTGACTCCTACACAAGACACAGAGGCTTCCAGAAAGGGACACTGACATAAAACAGTGTCATATTTGAGATCTGGCTCCTTAGCAGCAATGTGACCATGGGAGTTTGGGCAAGTTATATAATCTACGTCTCAACTGAACCGCAGGAAAAATAGAGCTGGTTAAAGTTTCCATGTGTCATATGACTGCCGTGCAGATTAAACGGACTGACGCATGAGAAACATCTAGCACCGTGGCTGAAACATGAAAGCACTCAACACCTGTTCTCTCATTTAGATCATTTAGCAGGCTTTGGGGTGATGCAGATGAAGCACTTTCAATGCTCTGACCTCTCACAGTCCCTGAAGATCCAGAGTCCCTGCTTCTGTGCCCCTTCCTGTCCCATGTAAGTAACTCAACCCCATCAATAAAGACTTTGAAGTCATACACCCCACCTGCACATGACAACAGGCCACTTTCCAAGTTCTCCACACTCACTCTGTGAAGATGTCCACTCCATGATTTTGCCAGTTTCTCCCAAGCCTCAGCCTCCTTCTGATAGGCTCTATTTAACGCATGAGCCTCCTCTCTGCCTGCGGTGCTCCAGTGGAACCAACCCTAGACTAATCTTTCTAGTATTTTTACATTTCCTGACCCCTTTCCCTCTTCCTGCATCGGATCTTTCAGCGGGAACTCCTCAGTTATGTCAATCAGGGACAGCAAGCCTGGAAATCAGTGTGAGTCCAAAAGAAGAAGTAAGGACAGAGAAAACAGCTCGGGTTGCATCCTTCTAAGAGGTACCACTCTCATCCTGGGCAGAAACAAACACGTGTTCAGAAGAAGCCTGTCTTTTATGCAAAACAGGCAAGTTTAAAGATGTTGGTCATTACTATAAATGGGGCAAAGAACGTAATCTCAAGAAATGAAACCCTTCTCACGGGTGAAGTGGGTCCCAAGGATGCCCATTGCAAACTGGGACTCCACGTAGTGAGCGCCTTTGTGCCAAAGGCTGCTGGAGAGAGCACACTCCTTGCAGAAGCCATTCTGCCTGTGAGCCCTTGTGGGAAACAGACAAGGACCCAGATCTTGGGTGATGTGCTAGAAGTACAGTGGCGGGTGCCTGATGGCAGAGGCAGTGGGAGGAAGGCTATGAGAAGTCCTGGATTGTGTAGAAGTCAGCAAGTATGAGAGAGGGCACTGAAGGAAGACATTCTAGGTACAGAAGAACCTGGTGAGTTTACAAGAACAAGAAACAATCTACACAGCATATGTCAAGACAAGGACAGGGCATTATTATCAAGGGCTTGGCAGCTGATATGGAGGAGAGGCAGGCGAAGGCTGAATAACAAGGGATCTGCCTACTATTCTAAGAAGCATTGCTCCCTGGAAGAGGAAAACAAAAAGAAATCTTAAACAAGTGATGTAGTCTGGCCATGGGGTGGCTATCTGGAGAGGGGTCCATTCCATTTCTCTTCAGTCATTAAGATACATGAGATTAGTGCAAATGTTTTCAGCTCCAAGACACATTTAAAAACTGAAAAGTCAAAGACTCTAATAGCCTAGAATGCCCTTTCGTCTTTCTCCATCCCATGAACTCTGACTCATTCCCGAAGACTCAGCTCAAAAGTCAAATCTGACAGTTTTCCAAATAGGAATTAGTATCTCTTTGTCCCATAAGCTTCTCCTTATTTTGCACATTTCAACTTCTAAAACAAGCAACACTTAAAACTACAATGATTTATTCGCATCTGCCTCCCCATAAACTAAAGGCTCCTTGATCTCATGGACATGTATTCCTTCCAGGTACACGACGAACATTCCAAGTATCTGTTTCCCGAACAAGTCAAAACTATAGGATTTTGGGTGCTGGGGCTTGCTGCAGATCCTCTACAGGACGGACTTATCTGTGTTAGAAATTGATGAGAGAGAAACATACACACGTGGGTCTTGGCCCTCAAAGGGGGCACAGGTTAGCCTAATCTATACTGCTTTATTTATGCTTTCAGTCACCTCTTTTCAAATGGAAAGTTCTAGAAATAAATAACCCCAAGTCATAAATAACACTGTGCATGTATCTGGTGGTTTGAGAAAAGGGTTATATTCTATAAACCCAAACTGGCCTCAAATTTATGGTAATTCTTTTGTCTCACTTTCCAAGTCCTGGGATTATAGGCCTAAGCCACTGTGACCAGCATGAATAATTTTTATTAGAGTATGTAACTATAATTGCTATAGTTTTATTTATGAGTATCTTCTTATGCCTTTATTATGGGTCTACATGCATAGAAAAAACTGGATTTAGTCTCATGTGAAATTTCAGGCATCCATGAAGGCTCTGGAACAGGTTTGCCAAGGACAAGAAGGGACAGATGTAACTAATGATTTAGGCTAATCGTAATACACCTCCCAAATCCACACAAGGCCAGGAAAGGAGTACTTGAAAGGCTTTTGCCTGCATGGTCCATTCCCAGCAGGCTAACTCAGAAAGGCCAAGGGAATCTAGCCATCTCTGCCTCCAGGGTTCCAGCTCAGTGTCTACCAGGCAAACACAACCTCAAACTTCTACAAACTGTCAAGCACAATGATGTGCTGCCACTACCAATATGCTCTATGAAATTCTAGGCTTTTTTTAGTTTTTCCCAAAGAGGTAACGTCTTACATTTGCTTGTTAGCTCCCTAAAAAGTTCGCAAAGCTTCCCCCCCCCCCGCCCCGTAGAGTTGTTCAGAGCAGTTCTTTTATTTTTCTGGATGATGGATGGAGGGAGAAAGTCGTCAAGTTTAATATTATTCTTGCTGTGGATTCTCCATTTGAGCTTCACCAAAGTCTACACAAGATTTGCTTGTTCCCCTCAGATGTGATGCCTGGACTACTTGGAACAAAACAAACATAAGCCAAGGAGTGATGCGGACTTGTTTGTTTTCAGGGTTAACACAAATACAAAATAAAGACTAGGTCCTGGGTCAAGTTCGTGGAGGAGCACACAGGGCACACGGCCCTGGTGTACAAAGTGTGAAGGCTTGCACATGACTGACAAGCCAAGCACCCCACTGGGGAGATGGCTCATCTCCAATGGGTAAGGGCTGTAACTTCTAGGAAAGCATATTTTCTTCAGTCTGGGATCGGTCCAATAATAACATGGAATTCTTACAATTATTTTGTTTAAAAAAACATCAGAGTTTGATATAGACTCTGGCTTTTTAGTCCTGAGTTGATTTGCTCTTTTGGACCAAAAATTACTATGACAGAGGGCAACAGAATCAATGTTCTTTTCTAAGCTGAGAAAGAAGGGCTTCAAATATACTTGCAAACATTTTTTTTTTGCCTGCATTTAAAAACAAGGAGAATGCTACTGGCATGGCATGTCACGTGTCAGGAATGCTTTAAATGCACATGGTAATGCATGTTTTACATACTGTATAATTTATCCTCAAAAAGATGCTGGAGGAATTATTTAAAGGGAATGACACTCCATACCTCAAAGAAGAACTAAATTTTTCTTTTTTTTTTTTAAGAAAAGAGAGAGATGTTTACCAACAGACTGATCTTTAAAAAAAATATAAAGATAGTTCCATCTTTGTTGAGATGGGAGCACAGAAGAGATGGACACGATAATTCATTACAAGACACTTAATTTGATAAAAGCTTCTTGGAACTGCATATTCAGGGGCAATTTCTACTGCTTAGCTTAAGCTGGCATGAGAAAAGCAATTTAATTACCCAGTACAACGTTAACAGCCATAAGGTCTCCAACAGATATGACCTGATGATCTGGGCTAACCAAGGCTGTTTCACAAAGGTCAAAGAAGAGATCCCTGAGTTCCAAGCATAAAAAGGGAAGAGGTCCTAACTCTCCAGGGAGACCAGCTTTAACGTGTCTATCTGGGCAGAGTGGGTGTGCTCCATTGATAGCCCCTGACCCACCACTCCCACCCTAACTCTAGGCTAAACACTCCAGAGACTGAAAAGGTGGGTCTCTGGAGATAAGAGCTGTTTAGAAAAACTCTGAAAAGCTCAGCTCACTACCCCAGGATCCAGACTTTAGCAGACGGAATGCTGGGTGACCCCAGCACTCTGTCAGCTGCAGCTGCACTCAAGAGTAAGCCAACTGATGTCGTTTTTCAGTAGGAAGTGAAGCATATTATTTAAAACTGGAACTAGGGCAAATAAGAGGACTCAACAGTAAGTATTCCCCATCATTTTCCATGTGAGTGTCTTTTAGAGTTCTCCGGTTTCTTGGTCTAGATGTAAAGGTGGCACACGCCTGGACAGGATTTTTTCTGAAATTCAGTTTTTGTTACATGGTGGAAAACAAGTCTATAATGGGGCATTTCCCTTGAAGGCGGGCTACTGATGGTGTGTGCCTCTAACAGATGACCTTCTAGAGACCCAGAGCCTTCTGCTCAAGTCACTGGTGACACTCAGAAACTGCTGAGCCCTTTCCTTTCACTAAGCACCACACCCTACAGCAAGCCCAGCGTTCCGTTCCCTGTCTTCCCTCAATGAGTCTCTGTTGAACTGTTTAAACAGATTTCAGCATTTTCGAATTGGTACACCTTGTTTTCACTCACTGCAGCTATGTGGTCAGATTAATTTTTATTAACTTACATGCTTCTGAGGGGAAGGAGCACCCTGCCAAGGATTCCATTCGGCTAGCCTCATCTGGGATGAGTCCACTTCAGGCTGCGAATTCTGAACTCCAGAACGCTCCTTCCCCAAACGTCCTTATCGACTCCCAAACACAGTGTGCTAACAATCTGCTAGAATTCTATTATCATCACACAACCAAGCACTAGCAAAAATGGATTTTCTCACATGCGCAAGGAAATTGGGATTGCAGAGTGGGGACACCTTAGATTTCTGAACGGAAGCAGCTGGAGGCAAATACGTAGATCTGGTCTTAAGGAAAGGCATTTCAAGACCTTCGTCTGGCCATGGCTGTGTTTGTAGGTTATCATCTTTGCTTTCATCTAATTTCCCTTCCTGAAGTGTGTTCTGACAGAACAACATGGGCTGGGAAACTGCCTTAGATATCAGTCATTGTTTCAGAGAGAAAAGTCAAACTGGGGCTCAAACGAGGGGAAAAAAAGAGTCCTCCACTTAGAATATTTATTTTAAGTGATAGAATGGGCTAATTACAAAATTAGTAACAGAGGACATAAAACTCTCCTAAAATATAATCGTGACACACACACATACAACTAAATGTGAAATACAGAGGTATTAAGAACATACAGCTGAATGAAGGGTGACAGAGAAGAGAGATAAGTAGTTGGAAACTCAGTAGAAATGAGTCTTCAGAGAAGGGAAACAATGTGCACATGGGTCCAGGGGGCAGCAGGCATCCATGTTCAGCACACATGGGGAGTATATAAGGCACTGGGGACCGCACCCCCATACACACACTGGAGTCCTTCCCATCGCACACATACCAAGGCAGCTGACAGAGAAAGCCACATTCCATTGTTGAATAGCAATTTAATACAGTAAATCCTTATTTGTAGATTCAGCCTTTGGCCAGATGTCATCCACTCCTTTTCCTTAGGAACTGTCTCCTCATAGATGTCAAAAGAAAATGTAGCTAGCAGTAATCAGTGAGCCGTCTATCAAACACACAATCACCTACTTCTCCTGCGTATCACACAGCTTTCATTATCATTTAACCAGTGCTGACCACCAAGGCATGAATAACTAGCCTAGTAGTTTGCGTGTTTCATTTTACCTTTTCTAAGAGAATGCAAGGATAAAAAAGCAGCCATCTTTCTCCAGTGACTTCACTGGACAGTCTCCTTCTCCTCTCACCATGTGACCCTACTTATTGCTTCATTATCTTCCTGAGTTCTGGAATTTTGAGGGCTTTCTTTTCCTCTTCCTTTCCCTTAAGAAGTTCCTAACACAAACTTCTTGGGTTTCATCCGATTGAGAAGATTTGGGAAAGTCAAAAAAAACTCAGAGGTGGAAGGTACTTTTAAGATCATGCAACCCAGAATTTGGGAGGCAGAGGCAGGTGGATTTCTGAGTTCGAGGCCAGCCTGGTCGCTACAGGAGCTAGTTCCACGACAAGCACCAAAACTTGAGCAAAACCCTGTCTCAAAAAAAAAAAAAAATCACGCAACCCTTTCCTGCCTTTCATTTTGTCTCAGACAGCAAAACAGTGAGAAGTTTGCTCAATTCACACCGAGACAGACCCAGTTAATGTGACATACTGAGTATCCTTCGCTACCACATGTGTCGTGCACCGGTGGGCACACATGCTCACTGGCAACAATCACAAAGTAACGGTCAGTTGGGTCTCCCGAGTGGTTGGGCAGGAGAACATATGGGCGCTGATAGTGACTTGGTCCACAGGGGACACTGCACCTGGTGGCTCACACTCACCCAGGCACAGGCCGCTGCTGTTCTAGGCAGGGAGCTTCCAGTTCTACACAGGTCGCCTGTGAGAACGGATCTGATAGGGCTGAGCTGCAAGATTCAGCCTTATCCATTGATCTGTACTTCATGTCTCATGTGCTGAACATATCCTAATTTTTTTTTTGGTGAAAACAGGAGTCGTATGTTAACATTTTTGCCAAGATAATCTAAATTTTTTAATTACCTTAGAACTGGAAGAAATTAGAACTTATAAATCTTGACCTAAAAATAAAAACAAGATTTTTGGATATAGTGTCTCAGAAAGTAAGAGATCTCAATGCTCTGGATCTTGGTTCTGGAAGAGAGTCAGGCCCTTTGGTCAAGAGAGAGGCAGGGGCCAAAAGGGAGCTTGGGAACCTGGCTTTCGCAGCATACACAACCCAAGACAAAGCTATTTTAAGCTTCTGGATATAATAAACAATGACTTAATTTATTTTGAACTCAAAATAACTGGCTTGGATTTTTTTCTCAATAACTTTTAAGAAAAAAATATTTATAGACAGAAATTGATAACATAAATGCTTCAGAAAGAAGAGTTTATGACAACTCTCATTAAATTTAGGATGAGTGACTATCATTCATCTTCTCAATAAACATACAAAAATATCAGATGGCATGGAATGTTCTAAATAACAATTCAGTTAACTTTCAGTAAGGTGCAGTGGTATCACTGCCCCAAATTTTAACAATTTAACGTGTGTTCTGTTAGTCTGTGTCCTTACAGCTGAGAAATGATAGTGGCAAAGTGAAAGCCCCATGGGAGGAGGCGTGGGCGCTGAAGCCGGCAATGCGCCTTTAGAGTAGGAAAGCAACAGAAAGTGGCCTGGAACCTGTCTCGATAGACAGGCCAGTGGCTAAGCTTGGGCTTGGTGGCAGAACGCAGACTCACGCTGTGCATCTCAGGTACATCCAGCCTCCAGATAGAGCAGGTAGATCCACTTCTCTCAGACAAGATGAATCGTGATGGAATTTTTCTATGTCACATCCCTTAAAGATTGCTTTTTGTTTTAAACACAGACCTAGTTTTGTGAAATAGTTGTTCTGGCGTCCCCTCCCCAAACACCTCAAGGACATTTTCTGTTGTCAGAGAGAGAAAAACCCAGTATTTCTTAGGGAGAGATGATCTGAGTTACAGTAACCGAAATGAGGTTTACAGCTGAGGTCGTACTTAGAGGCCTTCAACACTGGGCTGAGACAAACTGTCAAGTGGGAAGGGCAAAGTGCTGAGGACATAGTGAGTTTAACTATAAAGCTGCCTGAATTTCAGAAGACCCAGATGCCCAGAGCCAAAAGCACACTAGTTTTTAGAACAGGGTCACTCACCTGCAGGATTTCAGCAACTTTCTTTAACCAGAAAGTCAGGTCTAAAGGTCACCTATTTTTGTTAAATGCATACTGTAGTAGATTAAAAATGGCCAGATATTCTTTGATGCTTCTTCCATCAAAAGGAAGACTCTACTCTGTTACTCTTTGGATAAGGGCTTAGTCTGTGACCTGCTTCCACAAACACAAAGTGGCAGGAGCAGGGATGTCTACATCTGGGTCTCTAGAGATGCTTGCTGTGACACTTCCTCCTTCTGGCACACGTGAAGCAGTTCAGGATGAAAGATCAGACTCAAGTTGTCCTTCAAGTCAATCCAGAGGGGTCCCGAAACGTAACCGGCACCCAGACCTATATGCCGAGAACTGCCTAGCCAGCACCAAGAACGGAGAAACACAGAAGGTCTTTTTGCTTTCTGTACTGCTCATGGGGACGGCAATGCAAAACTGAAATACATTATTTGTCACTCATTTGCACTTTGCTGATACAGACATAAGCTCACATCGCTGACTTATTCTGTTTTAACAACAACAAGAAAGCATCACAAACACTACAGAAGAAGGAGCACAGGGATTTCAAAGATCCTGATTCGAAGACAGACTGGTCCTACCCCTCACGCCAAGGAGCAGCTGTGGTTTCTCTAGACTTCCATTTTCTAGACTGTAAATTCCATATGGTGTTAGGGAGATGATGAAATGAGCAAAGGGTTGGTAATTATCAAGGTATGTGATACAGCTAAGCTATGTCTATTATTACTGTCCCCACACTGTTTAAGGACAGCTTTCCCAGCTCTACAAAGACAGCATTTGCATCGATGTACACAACACATTGGTTGTTTTGTTGCAAATCCCCTGTGCATGACAGCATCTGTACAGGCACACACCGTGCACACACTCATGGACACTGCAAGCACAAAGGGTCACAGCCCTATACCTATAGGACATTTCGTTTCTCCTTCTGTTACTGTGCAGTGGTGTTCAGACCCTGATTAAGACCCCAATATGCAAATTCTTAACTTTTTCTGTCTTCCCTTAGAAACTATGATGAGTTAGTTGCTGAAAACATGGAGTGAAACCAACAGAAAAGGCCTAAAAGGATTCAATGTGCCTGCAACTCTGCACCAGGCTGCAGAGTTCTGATCCTCGTTCAATGGTTAATTCTTTCACAAGTAAGCATGACAGACATCTATTACCTTCAGGATCCACTTGAAGAGAGCAGAAACTGAAGACTTTGAGACCTAAAGAGAAAGCCAGGATGCTGCAAGAGGCTCCTTTTACAGAGGCCAGGGGCAGGCCGGGAAAGAAGTGCGTGTCAGTGGCAAAAAGTGTTATCTAGGTGTGATAAGGACAACCAGAGAGCAGAGTCCTTCCCTTGTAAGACCTCACTTGTGTTTGATGAATCAGTGGAATAAAAGCACGCCACCCGGGAGGAGACTCACAAGCTGAGCAGGAGCTCCCACAGAAACAGGCAGCTGGGGGCCTGACTGAGTCAAACAGTCTCGCTAGGAAGAGCTGGGGGGTCTTTATGAGAGTAGAGCAAAGCCAGGAGAGAAGTGGTTACTCTCAGTGAAAAGTAAATTTTTACTGCTGGACTTTCAGCTATTTTACCCTTCTCTGCCCTAAAAGACTCTCCTGCCTGAATTCTCTAACAACTGGCTTTGCTCTAAGTTCTTAGCCAAGGTCTTTACAAGCAGGTGAGAAAATCTAACAATCATGATAGGATTTTATATATTCCATCCTGGTTTCTGTTGTGCTGGAAACATGTTTCTCTCATGAGAACAAAGGTTTCTGTTAAAATGCTATTACTATAAATTAGGCAATTTTATTTCTATTTTTATATGTTTGCTTGGGTTTTCATTCTTTGATCACAGCTTAACCTATAAACTTCTTTAATAAGAGAGACCCTGGTTCATATGCTAAGCTATCCTGAACAGACTTAAGCAACAGACCGAGCATATATATTCTGCATTTACCAATATTAATGCACACACAGAGGAAATAGGACATAATTGCTGACCTCTAGAAACATTCTTCAGCTAGTGAGATAAGACTTTGTATGCAACAATTAAATAAAGGTGCAAGGAAATGTGTGATTAACTGACAGCATGGAAAAGGATATTCTTGGAGTTCCCGGGGGCAGGACAGGTATTAGTTGAAAGATGAAGACCTTGTGGATAAAGTGGAATTTAATTGGAATCCTGCAGGATGAGTGATATCAGAAAAGGTGGAATGGAGAGATAAAGGTTGACTCATGCTGTGTTAGGGGAAGGCAGTGCTGGGAGGGAGCCGTGTTTCTGTAGCACTGGGGTGTAGCAGAGCATAAGGAAGGGGTCTGGGAGCAAGTCAAGGCTTTTAAAGTGAGATGCACAATAGTAGCAATGAGAAGAGGATAAAGAGGATACAAGTGTTCTTTCTACTCTTCCTTAACATATGCACTACCTTGGCTAAGCATGGGCTTCTCTGCTCATTCATTCATTCATAAATATACTCTGGCCATATTATTCCTATGTACTAGAGTTCACAAATACCCACATTTCTTTGAGAATCACAAAATAAAAAAGAAACATCCTAATGATTTCAATGTATTATAAACGTGTTATATAAACAGATAAATGAGGAGTTACAAGGGAGCAGAAGGGCACACCTGAGACATCAAAGATTGAAAACACCTTCAGGAGAGGAAAATGGAATCCTTAAAGATAGCAGATGCTGTCCAGGTCAAAGAAGAGAAACACTATATGGAGAGAGGCGGCTGGAAATGCAGAGTCCTGAGCATGAGAACACTTGGGGAGAGCACTGATTGGGCAGGAACAAAGGGTGAATGTGTAGCAGGGAAAGGGACAAGCATGGGTCACTGGCTATCTAACATACAGGAAGGTAAGAGCTGTGAGAACGTAGTCCTCCCTGCAAATAATTGACAGCGAGACTTTGATGACTTCCTTCTCCGTACTTCTGCGGTTGCACCATTTACCCTGGACGATTCTTCAGCAGAACGCCCAAGTCAAAACTGCATTAATACAATAATAACCACCCTCAGGTTTCTGTTTACTAGACTTGCAGAAGCTTGGGGATGAAACAGAAAGCATCTAGTGCAACCTCTGTTCCAATGTAACATTTCTTCTAAGCACAGCTGGCAGGCAGCCATCCAGATGGGAAGAAATCTAACCAGCGCCAGGAACTGGAGTCAGCCGCAGAAAGCAGCATGACTCACTGCTGAGCATTATTAGTTGTGAGGTTTTCTTCTTAAGCTGAGATTTAGTGTTTTCCTACAGATCCTATACATTTTACCCAACAAGAGTGACTGGGAAAGTCCCCTGTACCTCCAACACACAAAAGGTGCTAATTACAGCTATAAAACTGAGTTCAAATTTGTCCCGTTCCTTCACTCAAGGACAGGCTTGCCTGGCTTTGATTAATTAGGTTCTCTGATACAATGAACCATCTTCCTTTTCATGAGGGCCTTTCAAGGATATCTGTGACTACTAGTATTGCTCCATTTTTTTTCCTGGTGATTGGTGTATCTATGTGTGCATGGGTGTTCACCCTTTGCACACATCGCATAGAAACAACATCCTAATGTCACAGGGAGGTCGCTGAACCTCTTTAACACACCACTTTCACAGAACTCTTGGTTGTCCACTTCATGACACAGCATAAAGGACATGTCTGAAAGAATCCTAATACATTTCGTTAGCGGGAAGAAGAAAAAAGCAATTATGAAAACAAACTCTAAGTATCACTCTGATTATTGAAAAAGGAAACTATTGCAATGGTTCATCTAATCAACCTGATGGAATTGAGATGGATATAGATCAGTGTTCTCTATCTTCCTAATGCTGTGACCCTTTAATACAGGTCCTCACGTTGTGGTCACCCCCAACCACAAAATTATTTCACTGCTATTTCACAGCTGCAATTTTGCTGCTGTTACGAATCATAATGTCAATACCCGACATGCAGGATAGCTGGTATGTGACCCCCAAGTGGGTTGTGACTCACAGGTTGAGAACCGCTGGTCTAGCTGATAGGTAAAAAACAACTCTGAGTGGGTTTGGTCACTGCCAGAGAACACTAAGTAAGTGGGGGAGCCTTGCCTTGAATATGGATGGTACTATCACATAGGCTGGAGTCCAAAGGGACAGATGGGAGCAAAGTATGGAGTACCCTAGTCAAACAATCTCTCTTCTCTATTTCCTGGATGCCATTTGGTAAACTGACCTGCATCACCCTCCTCCTATGATAGAACAAAACCTCTGAGATCATGAGCCAAAATCAATCTCAAAGATTTGGTCAAAGCATAGAACCCCAACTAACACATGGTTACTTTAACTATGGGCTACTTTACTTTTCCTAATTCATAAAGTCATTCCTATAACCAAAACTACTCATGCAGTAAGTCTAAACGCCAAATGCCAAATGCCTGGTACTAGGATGGGACTGGTGCAGAGGCTATAGATGGAGCTAAATAAGAAACAATTTCAGCTCTTGGTATTCTATGTAGAACAGAAGTGGTAAGAAATGAAATGTGTTTATTACAAAGATGACATAAAGGGCTAGAAAAGAAGGAGGAGGTAGTGATGACAAAGAAGAGTGACAGGTATCATGGGTAAGGGGAAGCAGATTGCAGACCCAGGTTCCCTGAAAGCAACGTACTGTTGGCTAGCATCACTGTGTTACTCTGTAGAGTAACAACAGCAGACCCAAGGCAAGGGCTCTCAGTTCTAGAGAGACCTCATTCAATACTGTTCAATGGATGCCCTGTTACTAACATTAAATGATGGTGGCTTATCTCCCACAGCTAAAGGGAAATGTGTCTGATACTTCAAAATTACTGTTAAGAATTCAGACACCCTTTTACCTCAGTACGAAATGGGCCCTGGGAGATGCATGACTCCACATACCCAGACCCCTTCTGATGAGCTCTTTGAAGCAGTCAGTGTTTCACAACACTAGGCACTTGGCTTACACACCCACGAGATCTGCTGCAAAGGATCAAATGGCGTGTCTCACTATCAGAGGCCTCGCTCTGCCTCCTAATCTGTGCCCAGAGGGGAAGCGTGCCTACTTACTTCCTAGTCCCCCAAGTGCTTTCAGGAAGAGTCGTAATCCTCACGATTAATGGCGTAACCTGATGACACCTGGCTTTGATGTGAGGAGGAGAGACATATGTAAACAGCAAGTAATAGTAACAGTCCAGCGGTTTCTCCAGAGAAACAGGCAAGGATTGGGTTTCCCAAGGGAAAACAAGCTGCAGGCTAGAGAAACTGTACCGGGGATGGTGCTAGCAAATAAGTCAGAAAGAAAACTTGAACCGGTGACAAACCAACCTTGCCGGCAGGGTACAGCAGCCATCCGCTGTGAGCCGCACTTGAGTTTCGTAGCTGTCCAGGGGGCACACGGCCTGCTGGACAGGGGGGCACTCCACGGTGCTGCAATCCACGCTGAAAACTGGAAGGGGCAAACAGAGAAGCACTGTTTACTGCGACATCGACTTGCATTTTGAATCCCCAAATGAAATGACGACTGTCGACAAATGTCCAAAGACTCCTTGCTTCCCGGAAACCCAGAGGGCCTTCTAGTGTTTTCCTTTCCGTCAATGAAACAGAAGTGCGACTGTGGTGTGTCTCAAACAGAGGACGAGTTAGGATGAGAACAGAGTGAGACCATGGAGTTATACGGATGGTGATGGACAGCGAGAAGAGTTTCTGACAGAGCAGTTCAAGAGATGGACAAGGGATCCCTTGGCCTGAAGCATTTACCTAACAGGAAAGCGAAAATTAAGAAAGAAAAATAAAAGGAAAAAAAATTTTTAAAAACTGAGCAGTCATTAGAAACTTGCAAAGAAGAAACCACTACAACCTAGATCTAGTCACAGCCTACATTAGAAACGCTGGCACTAGGGCAAGGCTGTTAGATGCACTATGAAGCGAGAAACAGCTGCGACATGACAAGAATTCCAATACTGGCAAAGAAGGTGAGTAGACAGTCAAGTGGCGGAGGGCATGCTTCGAAGCCAAGGAGGACGGGAGGGGCTGCCAAGGAAGAAAACTGGGGCTGTTTCTTATAAAACATCTGCCATTCGGATGTGTGTATTTATCCAAAAGTAATTCTGTTTTATATATGTGTGCTTCTAAATGTAAAACTTCCAAGTGACACACGCATCTGCAAATGAGGCCTCCGATCTCCGTCTCTCAGGGAGCGAAGCAGGGAGCTATAGTACCACAGTCTTCCCCAACAGCTTCCTCAAACATACTTGAAGAAAATACAGATGAAAGAGAAAAGGGCTGGCTTACTCCATGATGGTCCTCATGCGCCAGGAAATTATCCTTCTGGCTCTTTGATCAGAGTCCTGAAGTGAGACACTAGCCCCAAGCAGCAAGTCCTCCGAGCACAAGTAAGAACGCTCATTTTGGTGGGAGCGGAGAAGCCCTGGAGGAGGGACCTGTTGCCCTCTGACGCAAAGGGGCGATGCTGCCCAGCCAGCTCGTGCATACCTGGTTTGCACTCGGAGAGGTCACAGCACTCTCCCGGCTTCCCTGAGGCTTTGGACACTAGAATGTTCAGGTATCCCGGCTGGCAGACTTTGCGCAGACAGCCCGCAGGGTCACACACGCAGCGGCTGGGTAAGGGACAACACTCCCCAGGAGGAGCATAGCCCTCGATCAGAACGGAATCTTCAGGGCAACGTGGAGAGAACTGGACTTCACAGCGGGCCTTGGAGCAATCTGGCTTCTCTTCTAAATGGGAGAGAAAGAATTTAGCTCATGCCCAGGGCAGTGCGGGGCACTTTTGGGGGAAGAACAGATCCTCCCGAGTCTGTTTACTGTGTAAAGAGCAGTGGTGTGGGAGGGTCCTTCTGTATTTGGGTTGCTTTTATTGGTTAATAAAGAAACTGCCTTGGCCTTCTGATAGGGCAGGACTTAGATAGACAGGAGAAAGAGAACAGGATACTGGGAAGGGGACAGAGCCAGAGAGAGCCGCTGCCATGAAGCTCCCAGGTCACAGACGCTGAATCTTTCCCGGTAAGCCACGACTAGAGGCGACACACAGATTATTAGAAATGGGTTAAACAAGTATGTGAGAGTTAGCCAATAAGAGGCTAGAGCTAATGGGCCAGGCAGTATTTAAATGAATACAGTTTCTGTGTAATTATTTCAGGTACACACCGGGAGCCGGATGGCACAAGGGGCCCGGCGCCGGGAACGCAGCCCGAGCCCCTCATTACTACAGAGCAGGGCAGCGAAAGAAGTCTATTGAAAATCTCAACCACAGCAAGTCTCTCCCAAGAGCTGCCCGTGACACCAAAATACAGGCCTGAAGTTCCATCCCTTGCTCATGGTGTTCAGCCAACACCTACTACAAAGCTCAAGGGGACGCAAAGGAAAGGCCTCACCTGGCTCAGACTCAGGTCTAGACTAACTGTGAACACAAGGGTCGTGAGGTTTCTTTCTTGATAGTGATGTATGTCAAAAACCCAAACAGTGACAGAAACAAGCCCTGGCTACTCCAGGGACTGAAGACAATACGAACGATACCGGGCATCAAGAACTTGACCTTCAAATGGGCTCTGATGAAGGAAGCTGATTAAGATATGCAATCTTATGACATGGCAGCTGGACAAGACAATGAGCCACGTTCCCCCATCATTCTCCGACACGGCACGTCTGGCCCACGGGGTGCACCTGTCCATGCAATGCCACCTGCTGACCCATGGAGACAGCTCAGTCACAGAGACGGGGAAAGTAACAGCGGGCTTTACCCAGCAAGTGTGAGACTGAGCAGCAGAGTCCTAGCTCATCAGGCACGAGTCCTCAGACTATGTTCTTGGTTTAAGCTTTTAAGAGACCCAAGACCTTGAGGAAAAGACTGCAATAATCTAAAGCTACACTACTGAAGACGGTGACCTTTGAAGAGGGTCAGGGTGTTGGCAAGATGTTAGTGAGACAAAGCCACATGGTGCTGTAGTGACCACTTCCACAACCTTTAGCTGACTGTACTAAACTAAAACCCAGAGACGGCATCGCAGAACAGGATTAAAGTCAAGAGTTTCCTTAATTGTGTCTGTGTGTGTGTACCAAAACAAACAAACCAACCTAAGGCAGAAAACGCAAGGAACCCGCCTAATCAGTGAAAGAGCAAGAGCCAAGGCACCCTCTTACATTTCACTCAGCTCTGGATAGCACAGATGTAACTGTCATTCCCAAGCCAAGCCTGCTTCTTTCCGACTGCTCTCCCTCAAAAACCTCATGTAGCAAGGTGGACCTGGAACCCCTCATCCTTCTGCCTCCACTTCCCAAGTGCTGGGATGACAGGCAGGTGTCACCATACCTGGCTCTTCCTCTGGTCACTTTCCAACTTGGCTGCCTCCCCTTTTACTTTCCTGGTCACCTTCCTTGCTTAACTACCCCTCATCTACCAAAAACACGTGAGAGGAGATCTCCTATGCTTAGAGTCCTAGAAAATGCATTCAGAACTATTTACTGAGTGCCAATTGATTTAGCAGTTTGGGATAACCAGGAGAGAGAGAAGGGGGAGGGGGAGAGATTAAGATTGATTCTTGCTCTCATCTGGTCTATGAGGCAGTAAAGGGTGACAGAAAAACGATCGATATTATAAACAGCAACAGAGAGTGATAAACACTCTGGGAGACAGACAGAGTAAGGGGAGCTAAGACTGCTGAGCAGGAGGGGCAGCTACGACGTGCAGAACAAGCGCTACAGAGATACCCAGAGGAGCCTTCCAAGAAAGGTGACGGAATCTCGACTATGCAAGAGGTCCCCTCTTGCAATCATAAGGCTTTGGGATTGTGAGTAACAGGAGACACCAGGGGGGAGTAAGAGGCGGAGAAGGATCTGGAGAGAGGAAAGAAAGAAGCCAAATCCATGCACTGTTTACTACAGTTAACAACGTGTTGGACACGGAGATGACTTTGTCGTTAAAGGTCATGCAACATGCTTTCTGTCACAAAACTTATAGCTGCGCCCTACTTCTCCTGTTGGACAGAAAGCAACTTCACCACACCTCTGCTTCAGTCAGGGTCAATAGTCAACTGCAAGCCCTGCCCTCTCTACCAGCTGCTGCCATCAAACCAACAGCCAATAAGCTTAAAGCAGAGTAGAAAGTGAAAACACACAGAGACACACACACACATACACACACACACACAGAGGCACACACAGACAGACACACACACAGAGACACACACATACACAGAGAGAGACACACATACAGACACACACAGACACACACACACTACTTCTGACATCCTGGGAATTCTCTGAGCTATTATCTGCTCCATTTTGCAGGTAATGAAATCAAGGTTCAGGCAGGTTAAGCTAACTGCCAAAGTCCATATGGCTGGTGAATGGGCTGGGGTGACCTGGTCCATCTGGTTCACGAACTCTGGTATGATATGACTCCTGTCCTAGGATTCCCTGGTGTTGAAGGTGTTCAACTTTGGCCTTGCCTTTCTTCCCTCCTGAACTGATTTATCTGGGCTGAACTTCTTTCCTGACTGGAACTGTGCTTTCTGTTAAACCCTCACAGCTGAACTTTCCTCTCCTGGGAGCCAAAGAGCCTACAATCACATGTGTGGGCCACACAGGTCTTAGCTCCACTCTCAAAACACCTACCCATCTACTTTCATACTAAAATTCCTAGGAACTACTTTGCAGAGAGAAAGTACGTCAATGACGAGGAGTCTACATTGAGAATCTCCTCCCACGGCATCAGCATAGGGATCCTCAAAGAGCCGAGAAATAGAAGGTTAATCTTGGCGATGAGCTCAGCTTGGTCTTTGTAAAGTACATCCAAGTAGACTGCTTATCTGGCAGATGCTAACACTGATTTATAATAAAGAAAAGCCTAATTCTACCTACAAAGAGCACTGAATTATTACATTTGCTTATTTGTTATAATTATTTGTTTGAGACAGGGTCTTGTGTAGCTCAGGTTGCCCCCCAAAAGCTATGTAGCTCAGGATCACCTTGAACTTCTGATCTTCATGTTTCTTCCTCCCAAGCACTGGGACTGTGGTATGGACCGCCAGGCTTGGTTTTATGGGGTTTTGGGGATCCAACCTAGGATGTCCTGTACTCCTCTGAGCCCCAGCCCTACATTCTATTATATTCATATTCTCTGAAGATTTGGCATATACAGTTAAGGCTTTTCAAACATATTCTTCCATGTTTTCCATTCAAATCCAACTTACTAGCTCTTGCTAGTTACTTGACTTTTGACATTCTTTAACAATGTCACTTCTTAAAGTGTGTACAGCATGAGAGCCGCGAGAGCTTCTGCAGGACACGGGAGCCAAGGCAGGCGATCTACGCAGTGTTAACTGTCAGTGAACGTACAGGAATCAGGACTTTAAATTTGCAAGTGTCCAAGAATGTCGAGAATTAAGGTTTAATCTTACCAAACACTATTTCAACTCTTCTTGAGACAATCATACTAGCTTTCCCTTAACTAATACAGTCAATTAGCAGATGTTAAAGCATCCTTTGGGTTCTTAGAAAACACCCCATTTTTTTAAATTCAATTTTGCCTGTCAAAAGAAAACACCCATTTTAAACGGTTCTGTTGACTGTGACTTCCTAATACCTTAAGATCTTTAAGCATAAAAATTTGAGTATAGGCTGGACGGTGGTGGCGCACGCTTTTAATCCCAGCACTCGGGAAGTAGAGGCAGGCGGATCTCTGTGAGTTCAAGGCCAGCCTGGTCTAGAGTAAGTTCCAGGACAGTCAAGACTACACAGAAAAACCCTATCTTGAAAAACAGAACAATTCCTTCGGCTTGTGTTTTCTTTATTTTTTTCTATCTCAGTTTTCAAGTCCTGAATAGTTTCTGTTATATGTTTGAGTTCTTTTTCTTAGTTTTCTTTAAGTGATTTCCTGATATCTTTCAATTTTTTGTTTGTTTTTTCTTCCATTTCTTTAAGGTAATTTCTCAATTCATCTTTAATAATTTCAGATATTCTCTTGTGGTTATTTTTTAGATTATTTTCTTCTGGGTCATCCATATTTGGTTGTTCAGGTCTTACTTTTGTAGGGTCTTTGGGTTTCACTGGTATTGTGTTGCTCTTTGTGGTGTAGCTTGCGATCTTACCTTTTCTACTCATTTTTTCCTCTAATAGGTGTGGTTGGTGCTGTCTGAGATTCTGTTGAATAATCTCCTAGGTGCCAGATCACATGTACTCACTCATAGGTGGTTTTTAAACATAAAGCAAAGAAAACCAGCCTACAAACCACAATCCCAGAGAACTTAGACAACAATACAGACACTAAGAGAGACTTACATAGATCTAATCTACATGGGAAGTAGAAAGTATAAAAAGACAAGATCTCCTGAGTAAATTGGGAGCATGAGGTCCTTGGGGGAGGGTTGAAGGAGGGAAGGGAGAGGCAGGGAGGGGAGCAGAGAAAAATGTAGAGCTCAATAAATATCATGGAAAAAAATAAAAAAAAGAAAAAAGAAAACAAAACCAACCAAACAAACAAACAAAAAAAGAGTATAGTAGTTACTAGAGTTCATACCCCCCAATACCCATGCCTACTCTCTCACCCCTTTCTTTTCCAAGTGCTGGTCTATTATTCAGTCTTAGGTATAGTTACATAGACTCTTTCAACGAGGACTTTTGTATTCTACCTCTTCCACTGCTGCAAAAGATGCTTTGTTTTTGTTCTGAGACAGGGTTTCTCTGTGTGGCCCTGGGTGGCCTGGAACTCATTATACAGACCAGAATGGCCTCCAACTCAGAAATCTGCCTGCCTTTACCTTTCAAATCCTGGGATTAAAGGTGTGTGCCAACATGCCCAACTACTGCAAAACTATTTCTGTAAGCATAAAGTTAACTATTTTTTGATGTTTACATATGACTTTCTCATAAAACTACCTTAAAGGGAAAGGGGGCAGGCAGGTGCCTGAGCTGTTATTCAATATTATATTATTATCTTAGCTCTTTTAGACTCATCTTTCTTAAGCTGTATTAAACCCCAAATTCCCACCAAACTTTAGTGACAAGGCTTCACTCTTCCTGCTCTGTGTACCTGTCAGTTATTTTACATTTTGGGATGTTTTAGTTTTTCAAATTCTTGCTAGTGTTCCTGAAGAGTCTTAAAATAAAGACTAAATTCACTTCTATTTCTCTCTTGCTTACTTACAAAACACATAAAAACGTGACTTTAACATTTTAGCCAAATACTTCTTCGGCTGTGTTTTAAGTTTCCTATGCGTTCCTCTCAATGTGATCTGTTCTGAAATAATCTATATTTCTTCTTTTGACGTTTTTCAGAAGAGTGTTATAAAATGTCTGTAGAGCTAAGCTGGGGGCAGGGAGGGACTTTTCCTTTGGTTTTTCTGGACTGATTTGTTACTAGTACATGTGTGCTGTCTAATTTTTTGTTTTTGTTAATTCTTTGAGATTTTATGGCTCTGCACATATGTGTGAACATATATAGAGTTATGGGCATTCTTAAAACATTGTATTTGAAAGTAACATACACTCTATCTACTGAACGTAAATGCCCATCTTTGAAATCAACCTTTTTAATTCTGAAACTTCAGATCATCTGTATCTCGTACTTCTGATCTGATTTCTGCAATCTCTCCTGGGAGTCGCAACGTCTTGCATGCCACACTGTTTGCCGTCACTCTTCAAACCTGAGCTGTTACTACGACGACAGCATGGCTTTCATTTCAAGTCTTACGCTAAGCTCGTGAACTGTGAAATCACGCTTTCAAAGAATTGAGATTTTCTTGTCCTATAACTGTTAATAGCTGCTTTATTTTCCATCTTTCATTGGATCACCTAGTACTTGTATGCACTCAGCATCCTGTACACACTTAACTCGATGTGTTACCATGGCACCAGCAACTGTTGTTCTGGCTCCTTCTTTCTCAGCCTGTTTCAAACACATAAGTTCTCTTGGAAATCTTTATTTATTCTTCTCCATCTCTCTTGCTCGTTTTTCCACACGGAAGGAAGATAAATAAGGAAACTATTGCCACATCATAAATTTCCCATGAATGAGAAAGGCATTACCTTTGATGTTGAAAATTTTATCTATTTGAAAAGAAGTCCTTTTAAACTCTTTCCCAATGGCATCTAACAAATTTATATATAATACTTAAGCTAATTAGCAAGCTTTTATGTCTGGTTGCCCTGGTAACGTTGCAACTGGCATCTTATAAAAGTAAAAATTGCCCCAGATATAGAAAGACAATATGACTCACAACTGAAGTAATTAAGGAAAAATAAATTAGTTTTACCATACTAGTAATCTTCCTTTGAGGACTGATATGCTTACCTAGTATAAAATGATGTCATAGTAATTATGCAAAGTGTCAATCAAACCTAGTCACTTGACCCTTCACGACTAGACTAGACAGTAGTTATTTCTA
Organism: Ondatra zibethicus; assembly: GCA_004026605.1. NCBI lineage: Eukaryota > Metazoa > Chordata > Mammalia > Rodentia > Cricetidae > Ondatra > Ondatra zibethicus. The sequence continues at coordinate 65,285 of PVIU01003719.1, forward strand.
GGCCTTTTCTAGGACCATATACCAACAGAGAAAGTAAAACCACAACTCAGAAGGCAGCAAACGCATTTCAGAGTTTTCTGCTTAAACCTAGGCTTTAAGTGAAAGTCCAATGGACAGCTATTAGATGGAAAGAGGGAAAAATGAGTTTTTGAGAGAGGTAAAGTCACACAGCCAGACTCCTGTCACCCTGTGTATTTTGTTGAGCTCCATGAAACATCTGATATTGAAGCCTTCCTTCAACTTCAAAATCCCTCGACATGGTCACTTCAGGTAGCAGCAGAACGCTGCACACTAGCTGCTGGAAAACAGGGCAACAGCAGTGAAATTTAAATCTGACTCTTGAAGACTCAACCGCATAGTCCTCCCCCAACACCAACCCTGATTCCTTCTGCCTGTCGATATTAAACTCCTAATACAGGTGCATGCCACTCTGAGACATCTCTGGGAATTCCAGTAATTCCTAGGATAACCCAAGACCCCAGATTAGGATTAGTTTTGATACCACAGACTTCAATAAGGACAGAGAGTATGAAGTCAAGAGGCGAAGGGCTTACTATACTTGTTAGCTCCAGATCTCACTTCCGCTGTGGGAACAGCTGTGACACTGACCTTGAGTGTCAACAGGGGCCCTCAGCCATTTGATGGAATCTGGAGATAAATGCTGTGATAGCAGCCTAGTCTATGGAGTCCTCCTATCTGCCTTCCACTCACTCAATTGACAAACATTAACTGAATGACTTGAGCAGGTAAGGAGCAAAGTCCTTGCTTTCTTGGATTTATGGCTCCAGAGAGAGGCATTCAAACAAAGGGCTTCTCAGCATAGTGCCAGGTGGTGATAAAGGCTTTGAAGTACAATCAGTGATACCAAGGCCCTGCATTAGCCAGCAGAGTTCCTCAGCGCAGCAAAGAAATAGGGAGAAAGCAGGGCCTGGGGGCACATGCCTGCAATCCAGCATTCAGGAGACAAACATGGTCAGCATGGCAAGTTCCAGGTCAGCCTGGTCTACACAGTGAGTTCTAAGCCAGCTACTAGGGAATAATACATGGTGAGAATGGAGAGAGCCATAGGAATCTAAATAGTAGACAACAATGCTCCAGCACCAAGGAACAGTGAGGAAAACAACTTTAAGGCAAGACAGAGCTGACTCTAAGTAGGAATATACATTAAGAGTTATGAAGAAGAAATCTAAACTGAAGTATAATTAACATGCAGAGAATACCAATTAAAACTCACAAAAAAGCCACAAGGCAAACATTTTTATGGATAATATTTCTTATTAAGGATTGAAATGAAAAACATCTCTCTTAATTGAGGGCCTCCCAACCACCACCCTGCCTTGTGCTCCTCAATGAAAAGGAGATTCCATTTTCATCTCTATCCAACGGATGGCAAGACAGACCCAGGGAAGCTAAGAACCTGGCTGAGGACACCTGATGAGCAGCTGAGCTGCCAAAGTCCACAATTCTCTCTGTAAAGCCCAAAGCAAAAGTTTCATATTTAGCTCGTCTAGGACTTGTATGTCTAGTCCGTGGCCATGTTTCTGCTCAAATACTCAGTTCAACATGACTTTGCAATGGCAAGGAAGGCATGGTCTTTGGTGAGCACTCATCAGCACACCGTCAGCTATCCTGTTTCATTTGTTCTTAGCCACAGAGACAGCATCGGGCCTAATTCTCGCCTGCATGCAGCGTTATTCTGTTCTGGAAACTTCTATAACAAATTCAATACATATGTCATCCCCTGGCTTTCAAGTTTAGAGGCCGACTCCTTTAAAAGCTACACTGGCAAATTCTTTTCATTCACATTCCATGATTTTATCATAACCTTTTTTGGCAGGCTTTGCTGTGAAGACTTGCTCCACACAATCATAACCCCAAGGGGGGAAAATTAGGCTTTTGTTGACACAGAACCAGGAATACTTCATATTTCAGCTCATTCAGAAACACCCACACTACTTTCCCAGTTCTTTCTTTCACCCTGAAGTTGGGTTTTAACAGCAGCAGACCTTACATAGGCCCTTCCCTGGATGGTTTATTAAAGATGCCAAATTAAACTGTTTTCAATTGCCTAATAAAATCCCCCGGCATCACAGCACAACATAACTCAGCCTGAAGACGAAGAAGAAAACAGTAAAGGATCTACACAACTACTGGATGTAATATTTTAATTCAGTGCTTCTATACTCTGGCTTTGTGTGGATTAAAATCACTCACAAAGCTTTTAAAAACACCACTGTCTGGAAACCACCTCACACCGATTAGATCTGATTGCTCCGAAAGAGAAGGGGGTCTGTGCATCTATTTCAGCAGCTCCCAGGCAATCCCATTGTGTTCTTCAGGTGAAGAAATAGCCCTGACTCCTTCGGCAAACCGAAAATCTTTCCAAGGACATTCACTATGGATAGAGTGTTTGCCAGGGTGCCTTCACACACTCAAGGCAAACCATGGGTACTAAAGGGCCAACTGACTCTTCTAGTCTGGCCAGCTCAGAGCTCCAGTCTGCATATTACACTTCAGGACATGTCTAGGGGCCTCTGGACCACACAGCTTTCCTAGCCGAGGGTATTGCTGACCTAGAGCTTACAGACTGGCTACTGCGGGTGCGGCCCCGAGTCAGCAGTGGGTGGCAGCACTGCTAGGAAGGGGAGCTTGTTGGAAACCTGTTCACTGAGAATGTGGCACCGCCCCAGCCTCCAGCTGTACTTCAGCAGCAGGACACTGTAAAGTTTGCGATGGGCTGAGCCGGGATGCTGCTTTTCAGTGACCCCCAGAGCCAAGGCCATCAGCATCTCCTAGGCATTTGCCAGAAACGAAAATCCTAGTGTAAAGAGTCAGAAACTCTGGGAACGAGGCCAAGGAATCTGAGTCTAAAAACTCTACAAGGGTTCACTCACTCCTTGCCTCCTGTCAGAATTGCCTGGGAAAAAGAACCCTGAAAGCTTGGAGTGCAAGTGTCCTACTCCAGCAATGCAAATTTTTCCAAAGACTCCCAAGGCAACGAAAATGTGCGGTCATGGATGTGGTCAGCACACCTGTGCCGGCCCTTGTTCCATGACCTCAGGAAATTCAAAGCTGTCTTAGTTCTTAGAAAATATGACCTAACCAGCCTTCTTTGGAATCTTCTTTGAAGGGATCAGAGTTACCGGAGAGGAGGCAAAACCTGAGATTGCCTTTTGATCATGGGCAGAAGGCTTGGGCGGGGGCAGGCAAGAGGCAGACCCTGAGTGAGGAGTGTGTGAATTCTTCTTAACTTTAAACACAGTTTGCATGTGACAGCAGAATTCTCAGCCCAGAGAAATTTTATTGCATCATCTGTGAATTCATACCAAGGAAGTATATTCAATTTACTGCCAGACAGATTTGCCATTCAAACAATTATAGTTATATATTCATACACTGTAATGAATTCCAAAATGTTACAATCTGTTTTTTAAAAAGAACTCTGTCAGTAAGATAAGGCCTAAATATAGGTTAGAATAAAGGTACAAAGAACCAAACGTTGGTTTTAAAATGATTAGTTTTACCTAATACAGCCACCTTCTGTAAATACCTCCTCCTTGTTTGTCACATGCTTGGCTCCCTTCCCCCCACAAAGGAATCGTAATTATTAGGATGCAGGACAAATGATAACTGAGGGAGTCTCAATGAGCTGGCTTCACAGTCAGTTAAGCGGCATCTTAAAAAAAACACTCTTCCTCACAGCTTGAAAATGTCAAGGAGGTGTAAACATTAGCTCTCTGGGACGGGTTCTACCAGAAGGCGACATCCATTACAGAACACAAACAAAATCCTCAATTTTGCCACAGCATTCTGTGGCTCTAGTTGCCTTCCGTGCTTAGAGTCCCCAAGGAATGGATGCCGTAACTCAGCTCTTTCCTACAAGGACGGCACTGCTTTGACAAGAGTACAATAAAACGCCAGATCTTAAACATGAGGGAAGGAAGGGTCTGGTGTTCCTCAGCTGTAAAATGTAGGGCCGGCCCTTGTGGATGTGCTCAACGAACACACTCCAGCCAGCTTCTAGGAGCATTTCCTACTCAATCCGGCTGCAAAGCCCTTGGAGCCGGCTCATTCAAGAAGACCAGTAGATGCTTACTGAATGAAAGGAGCAGCCCACCACATTCTTTCAAGATGTCAGTTTTTGTCAATGCTCTGAAGGTTTTGCAATACAAGAGAAAATGTGAAAACACACACACACACACACACACACACACACACACAGAGAGAGAGAGAGAGAGAGAGAATCAAATTGAAGGTATTATCAATAAGTTCCTGAGTCTCAGAGGTGATATATGGACTTTTAAAAAGTCTTGAGAAGTTCTTTAAGTACTATTTTATGATGCTATGAGACCTTTGGAGTTGTAGCAAATGACATCATTTAAGTGAAGAATTAAGGAAGGGCTCAAGCAGCAGGAATAAGGGACAGGTAGGGGGTGGCACAGAACATTCTGTTGCTATTCTATGCCCACTGACAACAGCAGCGGAAAATAAAGAAAAGCAGGCTGTTTAACTGTTCAACTGGTAGTTCTCACGAAGGTCTGCACATGCTGGACACAGACATGTGGCTAAAATTATAAATAGATGTTTGGAAAAATATTTTGGCCTTTTTTTTTTGCCTTTTCTCTTTTTAAGTTCCACCTCAGGGAAGATAATCCGTTTGTTTGAACCATTTAGTTGACACTGAACAGAGATTATTTTTAGCTACTTTTAGTCCATTTTTCTATAGGAGTCATTATAGCCACAAAGTCTTAAGAAACAAGAACTGAGTTCAAATCTTTTAAAAACAAGTTGTGCCATCTTCACCAAATGGTTCTGGATTGGAGCTTCCTTGGGGTTGTTATCAGCGAGATAAAGGAGGCTGCAAGAAGTCGTATGCCTGGTGCATCTCAGTGCTCAGCAGTCAGTAGCTTGGTGATGCAGTCACTGTACCACCCTTACTAGAACAGTCTAGACACATTCACAAATGCATGAATGCACACACACATGCCTTTACCACTCACCTCTGCTACCCTACAAAAATTACACATTTCATAGAGCCTCAGAACATCAGGTGTTAAGATGAGAAATCTATTCTACAAGACTGGCTTGAAGAGTAGCCGAATTTATATATTATTTCCTATTATGTAGAGCACAGGATCTGTATCCAAGCTCCAGAGCAGTGGTTCTCAACTTGTGGGTCATGACTCCTCTGAAGAGTCAAACCACCCTTTCACAGGGTCACCAAAGACCATCAGAAAACATGGATGTTTACATTACAATTTGTAACAGTAGCAAAATTACAGCTATGAAGTAACAATAAAAATAATCTTATGGCTGGGGAATCACCACAGCATGAGGGACTCTATTAAAAGGTCACAGCATTAGGAGGGTTGAGAACCACTGCTCTAGAGTCCTGGTGCTTTTTCCTTATTGTTTGAAGTCTAATGCCTAGCAGGTTAAATAGGCTATTCCAGAAGACAGGCGTGGTCACTGAAGTTACCACTAGTGATTATGTTAAGGTTCATTATGAAACACAGACCCGATTGCCCCTATAGAGTATAGAATGCTTCCGTCATCTCAGCAAGCCAAATGCTTCTGGTCTTATCCATTCCTTTCAAACTGATTAATTTGAGGGAACAGTATATAACTCCATCTATGGAGAAAGAAGAACCACAGAAGCCTCTCCACTGACTACTTCTCCATACTTCTCCATTCTAGGTACATAGATGGGCCCCTGCTTACATAGATGTTATTCTGATGAGTGGGCAGATGACGATACCAGGTGTCTCTAATAACAAAGAAAGGCCGACAGCATTTATATACTGACACGGGGTGTTCCGGGCCTCATGTCACAGCCTCGCTTCTGCTTCAAACTTTTTCTCTGAAGGCTTTTCCATCCCTTCTGGACTGTTTCTTCAGCTCCCACACACTTCCCAATCAGGCTAGCTCTTGGGGCAAGACCCAGAGAGGGCCCCACGTTTCTATGGCGTCTTTGTGTTCTCTGTGTACCCGCTGCATAAATGCTGGCCCACAGCGACCGCCAAGAGGGCACCCGAGACGACAAGTATGTGGGCTGCAGCTGAGCAAAGGGATGTGTTGACTTTCCACCCTGAACTACAACTTGACCTGGAGCAAAAACAAAAACACAGTCATGTGTATTTTTTTCCCAGAAATGATAATTATAGTACTCCAAACTTCAACTACCAAAATGGAAAAGGCATTACAAAAAATAATTTATTAAATGGGCACTTATATTCAGGGTAGCCCTTACATGGAAGTTATACTCCCCGCCCCGCCCCCCCGTAAGTATTAAAGGGCTGGGCGCCTCACTCTAAGCTGTCTTTCTATATGTTTTCAAATAACCTTTCCCATTTAAAACATACCAATGATTTATAAGTCTGTCTGATTCATCACGTCCAAGGAGTGTGAATTCTGAAACAATCCTGGCACCAAACAGAGAAGGTGCAGTGTCCAGAATTCTCTAGAAATGGTCCTGGCCTAATTTAACTGTTCCTTGATTCCTCACTTGGTCCTTCCATTCTAGCCAAGCTCCTTCTGAACTTAGGACTCTCATCGGGGTACATGGGATGCAAATCTCACTCTGCTGACTTCTAGCACTTAATGGTTCTCAACTGCAGTAAGCCAGAAGGCTTTCTGAAACACAGAATCTCAGCCCAGAGTCACCGATGGGGTTGGTAAGCAACAGGGCTGGAGGAGGACCAAGGGTAACAAATTTGCAGGCTGTCTTGTGGCCATCCAGGTACCATCCTTGGGCACATCTGCCAGGTGACATTAGTCTCTTAGAAACTATTTTCCTGCCTCCTATGAAAAGTGTTCGCTTCGTCTTGCCTGTCTGCCTCTCCAACAGCTGTAGGGTGGAACTGGCTCTAGGTATTAAAGGACATGCTTGATGGACTGAGCAGAGGTCCCATCCCATCTCATGCTCTTCTAAATTGAACAGCATCCCATATCTTCCTGACATTAGCACCCCCGGGAGAACCACAATACAGAGGACAAACTGGCTTTCGAGCTTAGGCTGCTGCTACCCTATGTGCTATGCAGGTTTCAGTGCTGCGGCTCTCAAATGTGTCAAAAAATATCCACAAACAAATCTACCCAGAATGAACTTAAAAGACAAGATAATCTGTAGCAAGCTAAGATTCACAAATTCACACTTCTACAGGTAGGAATCTGTATCAATTTGCTGGGGCCCTGACACTGAAAATTAACTTCACAAATGTTCCAAGAAACCAGTTCCACAAAGTGTGAGCAGCCAAAGTTCCTTCTAGCTTTTTGTTTTCCAACCAACACTATGTAGCCCTGGTCCATATAGCATTCCAAACAGTAGCAAAGGAGGAAGCTAAATCAGTAATTTTAGGTAGCAAGACTCAAAAAGTTGTTACATAATTACTTCTGCTAACTTTGTAGACCAAGACTTAGGCACAAGTCCTCGTCCACTTGTAGGAGTGTGGAAAATGTCCTCTTTATTCTGGGTGGCCAAATCTCTGGTTACAAATTTCCATCTCTATGAGAAAAAGAGAATGGACACATGGGTCCCAGCAGGATCAACCTGATCTCCTGGCAACAAGTCCCCACAAAAATCTAACATTTGGACAGTGAATGCATCTTGTCTTATTGTTTTGCTTTTGACAAGGTCTCACTATGTAGCCCTGGCTGTCCTGGAACTCACTGTGTATATCAGGCTGGCCTTGAACTCACAGAGGACAGTCTGCCTCTCCCTTCCTTGTGCGGTGAGTAAAGGTGTGTCCCACTACACAAGGCTTATCTGGTGCTTTTTAAGAGCAAAAGCAAACAAATCATTTTGAAGAATTGCTTGAGAAATACTCAAACTAAATAGGAGCTCTCCATACTTGTGAAAGGCATCTGGAAGATCAATTTCCTCTCGCAAACTTTAAAGTCCTTGATAACCAACTACCATGTAATATAGCACAGTTAATATACACAGTGTAATATAGCACAGTTAAGTTGGGTATTTTAGCAAAAATGAGATGAATGAGATGACCTTGTCATCAGTGGGCCTAGATTCCTTGTGAAATGCCCTATAAATCAGAATTTAACAAACCAATTTAACCCTATGATTACAGAATGAAAAGGGGGGTATGCAGATTTGAAGATTTAATTACATGACAGTGGATGAATTAATGTTGGTTTGTGAATAAAGATGTAGGGATGTTTCTGTCCTCAGGACTTCATTGCTAAAAGTAAACTAGTTTTCACCAGAAATTCTTAAATATTTATGAAGAAAACAGTGGCTTAGAAAGCCAATGACCTATCAAAAGGTCACTCAGCTAATGGCCCAAAAACCAATCCTCTACTGGCTCTACCAAGACACGGTCATTCATCATAGCCCCAGACTCCTTGGCCTTCCATCTGCAGTTAGCATCTCCCCCCAACAGTTATTCAAATCTCTCATATAATACTTAAGACCACTTAGAATCTAGTATAAACATGATTTTAAAGCTCCTTTATCATCAAGCCAGATAAACATAACAAACTGAGCCACAACAAAAAGGGTACTTTATGAAAGTGGTATGGCTGAGGAAGGTCAAAAGAGCAACCAACCTCTCAACGTGACCAGTTGTGGCACGGTCCACTAGCCAACTGCTGACAGGCTGCCCACCCTGACAGATGGAGAGCCGCATCCCGTGAGGTTTGTGAACACAAATGCTAAGAATGTGAAGGAAGGCTTGTGGAGATGGAGTCCGGATTAATCTTTCTTGAGACTCAAGAGAAACAGCGCCCATGCAAAACTCTCTCTCTTAAGCTGCCTAATTTCCAGGGCATTTAGAGCTCTGGTACATTCCCTAACCCCTTCAGAACAGAAAGCCTGGGCAGAGCCAAGCAGAAACTATACTAGATGAGCTGATATGAGTAGCTGGAGTTCTTCAGAATTCAAGATGGTAGAAGGACACATATAAAAGCCAGGTATCTATCCGCTCCCGGGGCCGGCTAGGTGTGGCTCCCACCTCTGGAAGCATTTCTCTGTGCAGAGCCCCATCCTGCTACTCTTGCCTGCTTGGAGTTAGACAACACTGCCCTCATCTTGTTCTGCCTCTTCATCTGTGGGCTACCTGAAGTCATCTCCCTGAGAGAACTGAAAGGCTATATTGCAAACGCTTCTGCATGGCCTATCTTACGCTCTGTACAGACCCTCTGGTCTAGTAAAAGAGGGAGACCGAGCCAGCCTTCCTCGTCTATATTTTCCCCAACCCCTGTCTGTTCTTCCTTTTTTTTTTCCTACCACTGTTTCCTTTATTTACAGATGCACTGAGGGATCTCTTAAAGTCTGATGTCAAGGCTACCTATTCTATGTTCCCATTGTAACTGCGAACAGAAAAATTTGCCTTGAGGAGGAAAAGTATGTAGAGAGAGGCGTTGGAGAAAACAGAAGTGGAAGAGATGAGGGGAAGGGAAAGGAGGAGGAGAAGGTAGAAGGGAGGGAAAGGAAGAGAAAGCCACCGGGAGGAGGGAGGAAGAGGCGGGGTGGGATACAGGCAAGGGATAATCCCACAGGGTTTCTTTGGGGATGCTGGGAGCTTAGTGGCACAGTGACAGTGATGTTTTCTTTTAAGTGTTTTTCATAACAGACTTAGGAGCTACCTTTACCTCCTGACTCATTACCCGGGGTCAGGAGCTCTGGATTTACACTGTCTTTTCATTGACTCCTGGTTCAACTTGGAGATGGCAGTTTTTCAGTTTTCCCCACACAAGATGCTTCCTTCTTGGAAGCTAATGGAATCCCATCAGCCAGATACTCTTTTTGGAAAACAGGCACAACGTTTGATACCCATGACTCTTGGCATATACTGGGGGTGGGATTTTATCTGACCTTTTCAAGGCCTTAGAAGAGATTTGAGATCTGTCAAACAGCCCTCAAAATTAATGGTTGTATTAAAACAAAAAACAAAACAAAACAAAAACCAAACAGTTCATACGATTGCTGGGCCTCCTCTGCCTAAGCAATGACAATATAGGAGACTCAGGATTTCCAAAAAGAAGTTCTGTGGTCACTTTATAAGGGGCCTAATTGGTGCACCACGCTACAGACTACAACTGCCTTAGAGAGTGCAGTTTGACTCTGGCCGGCGTGCTGTGGAGGCATTTCCAGAGACTGCTCTTCTTGGTTTGTTATACATGCGTTTCAATGACTCAAACTACTGCCAAACACAAGCATAACAGTATTTTAATTAGTCCCAGATTTCAGTTTTCAGATTAAACAAAAAAAAAAACCCAAACCGGATCACTGTCTAGGACCCCGTTACATCCTCTTCACCCACAATGTCGGCTCTTAGCATTGTCTATATTTCATCAAGAAAAAACCTTTGACCAGTTCTTGACTTCCTATGTGTGTGATAATGAGCTAAAAACAACTGGGCGGTTGGCTTGTCACTGGGTAAGCGCTCCACTCCTGCACAGCTGCTTCGGAGCACATCTGATTCAAATTACAAATCGCTACACGCTATGGATCTCCTGGGTCAGTGTGTCACGAATAACTGAATTTGTGAGTGCTAAATCAATGAACAGCGTGGGTCCACTGTGCGACTCTCCGTGCAATAAATTCTGAATAAATCATGGTTGCTCATCTTCCGCCTTAACCTACCGTCTAACTACAATACCCACTACCCAATTAAGAACGTGCCAGAAGACTCCTCTCATCAGGGGAGACTGTTGGCTCTAAAATAGTGCATCACTAGCAAAGCCTCCTTTAGAAACTATTATCGCATTTGTTTATGTGGGCATGTGTGTGCATGCCAGGGCACGCTTGTCAAGGTCAGAGGACAACTTGAGGGAGTTGGTTCTCTCCTTCCAGCCTGTTTCAAGTCTTTCCACGGACTGACCTCAGGCCGTTAGGTTTGATGGCGAACTTCTTTACCAGTAGGGTCTTCTCACAGCCATGAGCCTCTTTTTGAGTTAGAGACAGATTAGCAATTAGCAATGCCAGGAGCACTTAATCCTTAATTATGCCAGTGTAAGGGGAAAAAAAAAACTAAGAAAGTGATCTTTCATATTGAAAAATAACTTAGACTAACTTCTAGTCATTACTTATTACAAATAAGAAATCCAAGCTTAACCTGCCAGAAATTACATGTAAACCTGGTCAACTTGTTCAGGTAAGTTAAAACAAACATTTGCCTTTCTCGGTGTTTCCAATTCAACAGTTTGTGAAAACTGCCCAGAGCTACTCCTTGACACTCTTCTAGTTTCTCTGACAGCTGTGGTCTTATGTGGCTGCTTCACCCATGCCCTAGCTGACAATTTTTGAGGCTAGAGGCCACAGTTACGGGCTTAGGATGCTCATCACCTACATTCCTTGCCCACACTTGCCCTGCTGGCCAGACTATCAACCTCCCTAACATTTGCTGAGCACTGAAGACATTCTATCAAGGTATACTGAGCTATCTGGAGATACAAAGTGGTCCCTAACCTCAAGAGCTTGCTGGTCACCATCAAGCCAAAGCCATTTCCCCTGCAAAATATCTCTTCACTTCTGTCTACATCAAAATCTAATCTTTCCCTCTAGCCCTTTCCTCGTGGATTCTGCAATATACCTATTTTAAAATGTACACATTACATCACTATTTATAGTTACATCATAGAAAACCATGACCAAAGTGATGTATTTCCGTGAAGCTGGGACCTGAGTCTTCTAAGATCTATGTTTCTCTGATACTTCACATAACACCTAGAGGAGCAGAGCAGGATGCTAATCAGCTGCCATGGCCCTTTCAATTTTCTCTCTCACATCCTTCCCTAGCTCCCATTAATCTGACTTCCTGCTAGGCTTTCTTTCCATAGATAACTGAGTGCCTGATTGTGCTGAGCACTGACAGTCAGAAGAACACTGCCTAGCTTCAGTTTTCAAGAAACATCTCATTCTCTGTCTCTGTCTATCTCTGTCACTGTCACTCACATGTGTGCTCGCTCTCTCTCGCTCATAGGTGTGCATGTTTAGGGGGACACGTGTGCCATTTCAAGTACACAGAGGGTCAGAGGACAACTTGGGTGTTGGTCCTTGCCTTCCACTTTGTATGAGAAAGGGTCTCTGTTCACTGTTGTGCCCACCAGGATAGTTGGCTTAGGAGTGCTTGGGACTCTCCTGTCTCCATCTTACATCTCACTGTAGGAGCTCCAAGACTGTAGATGCATGCCACCATCTTTATGTGGGTTCTGGGGTTCTGAACTTAGGTCCACTTAAACCACTGAACCATCTCCCCAGCCCTTGAGAAATTTCTTATAGTAACATCTGGCAGGCATGCAAATAACTACTGGTAGTTGTAATTATCACTAACTCTTGACTTCCAAATCCTTACAGAATGTTACGGATCTTTTTATATCACAGAACCACATCAATAATGCAAACTCTAAGGAATCAAAGGATATGAGGAGAAAAAAAGATTCCTATAATTTGCTATAATAACCAGCCTAAAGCATGAAAACACATACTAAGTTCACAATGTCTCCTGCCCTAGCTACACACCAGTCTTGAAAAGTCTGGGCTAGTAAACAGCTGGGTACTCATTAGTGCTCAAGCTGGGTACTTGTTAGTACTACAGCTGCGTACTTACGGCTGGGTACTTGTTAGCATTCTCTTACTCTAGAAACGTCTGCACACAATGAGTTGAACATTACTACAGCATTGCACGGCAACCATATTGACTTTGCTAACAAAGGAATGTTATAAAATTGACACTAGGCTTAACTAGCAAAGGAGAGGGTGTGTCTCAAATATAATTGACTTTATGGATTTTTCATGGGTTTCCCAGTCCAGCATGGCTATTTTAAATAATGAAAAGCATGTTCTACCAGAAGCCTGATGGGACCATGTGGTGTGAGAAAAAACGGGAGGGATTCTGCTTATGGCTTTTAGCATGTAACTATTTACCTCAAACACAATGAAAGGTTCAAAAATTCGTTCTGCAAACAAACTGCCTAAATTCAGCTGTCATTTCCAAAGCACTGCGCAATGCATTAAAGTGAATTCTAAAGTATCTCCAAGCCTAACATAAACAAGCGGATCTCACCAAGTATGAGAAGACTCCAGGATGAAAGCAATTCCCTTCTTCCCACACAGTCTATGTCTTATTTCCATCACATCTATTCCTATGTGCTTAGAGGCTTCTCAGAAAGAAGGTAAAGCAGACTTTTTTTTTTTTTTTTTTTTTAGCAGGATAGTATTTCCATTCCCAGTTTCTGGTTTGACTTACATAAGGAGACCAAAGAAGCATGAAAACAGAAGACAATGGGCTGTGGATAACAAACGTTAGCTCCAGAACCTATTCCACCTCAGCAGTAACAGGCCCTGTAACAAACGACCACTTCCAAAGTCTTACATCACAGAAGCACAGTGGGCATCATTAGACTTGGGTGCCCTAATGCAGGAAGCTGACTACTACAGAGTTCTGCAAAAGTCCATCCCATGAACCACATCACTCACAAAACAAAGTCTCAGCATCACAAACACATTCTGCCATAGCGCAGTGCTCCCAGGATGCTCCCTTTTGCAACGGCGAGCTGACTTGCTGAACAATTCCACACTCAACGCTGGCAGGAAACCCCCAAAACACAGTTACCAGAACCTAGTGGCCTTGGATACTGAGGATTTTGACCAGCATTTAAAGCTTCAAATATGTAGGGGAAGAAGTTGTTTACCTTTTGTCTTAGGGCTTTACTGCTGTGAAGGGACACCACGATCACAGCAACTCTTATAAAGGAAAACACTGAATTGAGGCTGGCTTACAATATCAGAGGTCGAGTCCATTATTATCATGGTGGAAAGCAAGGTGGCATGCAGGCAGACAGGGTCCTTGCTGGGGCTGAGTTATACTTCTTGATCCACAGGCAACACGAAGTGAACTGTGTGTCACACTGTGTGAAGACTGAGTATAGGAGACCTCAAAGTCCACCCCCATAGTGATACACATGCTTCAACAAGGCCACACTTACTCTTATAAAGCCACACCTCCTAATAGTGCTACTCCCCTTTGGGGGGCCATTTTCTTTCAAACCATTATTCCTTTCCAGCATCTATTCATAGAAACTTCTAAATGGAAGAGGCATAGGCCCCTGGCCCCAGCAATCCACTAACATCCACATTAAAGGTTGACAGTGTTTAAAGTATTCTAAAATTAGTTTTGAATCAAATAATAATAATTACGCCTGATGTATGACATATAATATCAAACTAAAGGGACAAAGTCCCTAAGAGGCACCAAGGAACTTCTACATTCAAATCATGTCATTCTTCAGTTGCCTTGGGGAGGCCCATGGCTATTCCCATTCTGCCACTTCTCAATACTTTCCCATAATGCCCCCTTTGACATTTTTCTTTTACAGTAGTTCATGAGCTATACAATAATAATAATAAAAAATCACTCTTGGTGCCTAACAGTTTGAACTTAAGTTTCAGCAAAAATACAATTCCCCAAAGTGCTTACCTGTGTTATTAAGCAGGTAGGACTCCACAGGCCTTTTGGCTGCTTCCCAAAATAAAAACCTAACTTCTAAAGGCATTCAGAAGAAAAGGGCCTCAAACACCGTAGACCACTACAGGTGACTGAAAACAGAAAAAGGAGGGGAGAGGAGGAGGACTGGAGGATCTGGAGGACTGAGTACAGGAACCAATTGTGATCGGGTACATTATATAAATTCCAAAACAATCAATAAAAATAGTGTCTTGGGGGAAAACAGTCTCCAGCAGCCAAAATACAGACTGTACATGTCCCCTCAAGACTGGCCCCTAGAGTGGTACCACTGAGTCAGCGGAGCCTTTGAAAGGGGGAAATTTATGGAAGGTTCTTAGGTCTCCAAGAGGATCTTGGGACTCTGGTTCCTGTTCTCATTGCTTTCCGGCCATGAGGTGAGCCACTGTCCTTCACACAGTCAGGCATGATATGCTAACACTGAAACAGCGTCAAACAATCACAAACTGGAAACCATAAAGTGTCTTCGAGTCAAGTCTTTCTCTTTACAAACTGCTGATCTTGGTTATTTCATTATAGCGGTGGAAAGCTAACACTCTGCCTGAGAATCTCAACATAATACATATTTTATGTTTATTATGCATTATTTTTTTTGCCCAGCATTAGTTCCCTTTTTCCTGCAAAACTAGGGTGTCATCCTTACAATTCCACTGAAATATTCATGCCTTTTGGTGGACTGACAGGAGGAAAGGAGAAACATAGGCCTACACGTGAAAGCTAAAAATGTGACACACATCTATCAGGTCACCTTAAGATCATGCAAACAACAACAACAAAATAGCTTTTGAAAAATAAACTCATCAAGAAACACGCTTGCTTCATGAGGGTTAACTTCAATACTTCTTAGCTGAGGTAAATAAGCATTCAAATAACACTAATTATCAAGCTTTTCACCGATGTCCAAATGCTTCTTCATGGCAACACTTAAAAGCATAATTTTTCCAAAAGAAATTTATTAGGAAAAGCAAACCATGAATGCACGAAAGTCACATATTTATAAAAAAAATCTTTAGAAAACAGGTCTGTATCAATTTTTGTTGTTTGTCAAGATAGGGTTTCTCTGTAGTTTTGGAATCTGTATTAATTTTACTCAGTAAGAGTATAAGCACTGCTATGAAATGAGTGATTATGATTTCAGATTTAATAGATGCTATGTGGCTCCAAGGATCAGAAGAGTATATGAAAACAGGGCTTTTACAATACCATGCCAATAAAAATTACTTTTAGCGAATCACTTTATAGTCTCAGCTTTCTACACCGGTCTCACAGGCTTCCATATACTAAGTGGCCTCCATAGGGCAGGCGACACAGGCAGGAGGGACACAAGACAGGAAACATAATGTTAGCAACTCCACTATTTACACCTGCAACTTCAGAGCTCCATAGGGGGCTACCTCAGTCAGAGTGTCTGTGGCTGGGGTGAACACCAAGATCAAAAGGCAACTCGGGAAAGGAAGGATTTATTTCAGTTTACGACTGGTAATCTATCATCCAGGGAAGTCAGGGTAGGATCTTGAGGCAGGAACCTGGAGGCAGGAACTGATGGAGAGGCCATGGAGCAATGCTGCTGACCGGAAGGACTGTTCTCCATAGCTTGCTCAGCCTGGCGCCCTCATAGAGCACACAGGACTTCCAGTCCAGGGGCAGCACTGTCCATGGTGAACTGTGTCCTTCCACATCAAGCATCATTCAGGAAAATGCTTCACAAGCTTGCCCACAGACCAGTCTAAGGGGAGCATTTTTTACACTGAGGCTCCTTTCAGGATTTTGGCATTATGCTGGCCCCTATCACCTGGCAAGATAAACCCAGGCAGTACCCTGGCCAGCCCATTCCCAATCTCTCTTCCCCCCTGGTCCAAGCCTTCTTCTTCCTTTTACTCTCTGTATTTCTCTCTCCTTTTTCCGTCCTCCACTCCCTTTATCTCAATGAAACTCCCACATAAGCTCTGCCTGCATGGTATGTCTGTCCCTTACCCGCCCCGCCATGGACGCTGCCACCAAGGTCTCTCTTGTTTCGTTTTACAACAGTTCCCTCTTCCATAATGACTCAAGCTTGTGTCAAGTTGACATAAAACTAGCCAGCACAGTGTGAAGACTTTCCTGGCTCCCAGCAAACAGCTGGGCATTGGATGTACGGGTACTCAGAAATACCTAGCAAATCACAGCTCTCCAAGGACATTTCAAACTCAGGACTGCAGGAGGAAAAGGTCTTGGCTATACTTGCAGTCCCTGACTATCAAAACCCTGCCTGCAACCATTATATTGTGACAGTCAGAACTGCTGAAGCAACAAAGGGAACAGAACTGGTCATTAGCATGAGATCCAGAGCAAGGTCACTGGGACCCAAGGGGGCGGGGTGGGGGTGAAGAGGTGGCTCTATCTCATTCTGACTGTTCTGGCTGTGAACTTTTCATTGGGAAGTTCTTCTACCCCTTGACCTTACTACACAGGGTTCTTGTATGAAATATGACAACTCCCAAGAAGTGCCTGCAGACTTCTGGAACAGAATGTTAGTTATTATATTATAACATTTGCAACCTCAGAATTGAGATTTGTTTTTACTTATTCATTTTCAAAACAGTGCTGAGCATCTAACCCAGAACCTCTTGAACACTAATCAAGTCCTCTACTAGAGAGCTATCCCTCCAGGAGATGATTTATTTTTAATACATGAACTAAGTACTATGGTTTGCTACCAGGCAAGGACATTTCAACCACTGAAAGCTCTAGAAGAGCAGAAAAAGGATGTAGGAAGAAGTCAGAAAGAGGAGGCACTGGGGGTGGGGTGGAGTATAAATATATATAAATCAGTGGCCCAAACAGGGAAGTGTAAGACAGAGGAAGTAAGAACAGAAGTGATAGAATGTTTAAAAGGATCAGAGAGCTGATTGGGAGTTGCATTATTCATGGTCATCAAAAAGATAAAACAACCGGTCTCTAATGTCACTAATTTTGTATTAAAATTAAATTATCAGCTACTTTTTGATGTTTTTACTTTTTTGTGTATGTGTATGCCATGCCGCGCGCACTTACACATATATGTGCTTGTAGAGGTCAAACTTAAATTGTTTCTTGGGCAACTAACCAGCTTGGTTTTTGAGACAAGGTCTCTCATTGGTCTAGAGAGCATTGATTAGGTTAGGCAGGCCGGCCAACGAACCCCAGCGGTCCACCTGTCTCTGTCTCAGCCACTACTGTGACTACACATGCAGCAACATGCTTTTCTTTAGATTCTGGAGGCTGAACTCAGGTGCCCATGCTTTTACGGCAAGCACTGTACCAACTAAGCTATCTCCCCTAGCCCTTCCCTTGTTTCTTAGTCTCACCGCTAAGTTCAACTACTGCACATCACCACAGTTCAGTATTATGGGACTCCTGCACATGGCAGCCAGGTCAAAATAGCACAAAAATTCCTTTACTTATTAATGCACTTCTTGTTTTAAAATAGTTGGCTCCAGAAAAAAAATAACATAAAACTTTGTGCTCAGCATAAATTTCAGAACAAGGAATGCAATATTAAAAGAGCTAGTCCTTGTGGCACAAGTCCCTTACTAAATTAAGTACACTCATATGTTCAATGTGGTAAATGCGGTATGTGTACCAAGAACTTGCCATATTCTCAAGAACATGCAAATGTAAAGATTGGCCTGGGCTTAGTCATAACAAGTTGCACACACCAAACTATTCTTGGATGCCTATGAAAACTATACCTTACACATGTCCTAGTTTGGATTTCTGTCGCTGAAGTGAACACCATGATCAAATCAAGTTGGAGGGGAATGGGTTTATTTCCTCTTAAAACTTACAGTTCCATCATGAGGGGAAGCCAGAGTGGGAAATGATGCGGAGACCACAGAGGAACACTGCTCTCTGGCTGACTCTCAGGCTCAAAATCAGCTACTCATTTTTTTTTAAATACTTCCCAGGACAACCTGGCCAAGGATGGGCCCTCCTACATCAATCATTAACCAAGAAATACTCCAAAGACATGCCTGTAGGCCAGTCAGATGAAGCCATTTTTCTCGATTAAAGATCTCCCTTCCCAGATGACACTAGCTTGTGTCAGGTTGACCAAAACTAACGAGTTACAATGATGAATACGATTTCACCCTGAGAGAAATCCCAACTGTCCAAAACAGCAGCAGATGCAAACCCAAAAGACAAAATTATTAATGACATTGATTAGAGTATACATACATTTTTAACGCCTTGCAGGGTCCACCAGCCCTCTCCCAACAAAATCTCCCTTCTGTTCTAAGAGTAAAGACTCATTCGTATACCTGGAATTCGACTTTACACATCAAGAACACTTTTTCTTTTTACATACAAATGAAGCGTGTATATTATTTAACTTCTTCAGAGAATTTCATTAAACATGCATGTGCTAAGTTATCAGTGGGCACTCATATTTATTACAGATCCAGTGTGGTTAGATCATGCAGTGACTGAAGCAGATGAATCGAAGGGGAGAGAGGACAAAGTGTAAGAAAGCAGAAAATGGAAGGACGGAGCCTTGATTTGAAGCAGCGGGGATCCTACAATCAAGATTATCTCCCCATTTTAACTGTTAAGGAGGGGATGGCTCGTTGGCCCATCGAAGCTGAGCCACTAGCCTCCCATCTGTCCATGGAGCTCTCAGGACTGAGACGTAAAGCAAACAAAGCCTGCACCCTCTGTTCTCTGACTCTCATAGAATAAAAGGCATAGAGAGCTGCAGCTGCCATTTCCTGCTGATGGAAGGTAGCTCTGCCCCATGTCTGCCTTAGCAGGTGTACCCCACTTTCCAGCTGTACAACAGTAAAAAGAGGCATGAGGAACCTGACAGAACACGAGCACAGACACCACCAGCAGAGAGCAGGCGCGAGGGGGTGTGGGACCGCCATGCCTCTTCTGCGCTCAGGCCTCTGTCTGAGGGCATGCTCACAGCTAATGTTTACAAGCAAGAGCACACTCTTCCTAGAGATCTCTCTTTGCCTTCAGGGAACAGTCTCTCCCCATACCCGATCCCTTCACTCCAGCCTTCTTCAAAGCACTTAATGTCCATGCCTCTCATGAGAGCTCTCAAATTCTGGAGGCCTGCACTCTACCTCCCAGGACTTTCCTCCACATCCCCACCACCACCTTGGTCTGGAAGGTGCTCTGTCCTACGCCATCTTTAAAATCCTGTTCTCCTTAGGGTCAAATAAAATGCTACCTTCTCTGGGAGGAAAGACCATCCTCTATTTCCTCAATCAGTATAAGACTACTTTCTGGGCACTCTTGTGGCCTTTTCGAATGAACGAAATGCTCATTTCGTTCCACTAGCCTATTCTGCTCTAATATTGTCTTCTCAAGAATGCCAGACTCATCTCCAATTGGGGTTGTGTCTTCTACTGTTGACTCTTCGGCTGCATTAAAATTCTTTGGCTACGGGGTTTACCCATTACTGATTTCTTGCAGATCTGTGTTTTGTTTTTAGGGTCTCACAGATGTAGTAGATAGCCCTTCATGGAGACTCCCAGACACTGGGGTACCCGAAATTAGGTACACATCATCAGTTATGATAGTATTTTTACCTTCAGGCCATCAGTGCTGTCACAAACTCTTATACTGGGAAACATTTTATGTTGGAAAAAAATTGAGGTGGTTTATTATTCCTGGAAAGAGGCCAATAGGCTTTTTCAGTGTATGGGGGGAGGGGTGAAGGGTGTAGCAGAATCAGACAGAAGCAAACAGAAATGATGAGCAGTATGGTGGGAGCTGGGGAAGTGGAAAAGGGTATCAGGAGATGCTTAGAGCAAGCTGATCTCTAAAGACAGGAGCTACAGGGATCTGGATAAAAGCCAGGACACAGCAGAGAAAGCTGGCACATGCCTTTAATCTCAGCACTCGGGAGGCGGAGGCACGAGGATCTCTGTGAGTTCGAGGCCAGCCTGGTTTATAGAGTGAGTTCCAGGACAACCAAGGTTTCACAGAGAAACCCTGTGGAAAAAACAAAACAAAACAACAACAACGAAATATAATGAAAGAAGAGCCCTAAGCGCCCCAGCCACCCCTTCCAGTGGGAGGCCACGGGGAGGCTGCTGCATCTTTGTTACCAGGTGACACATCTAAACCATCCTGGGTGCGCTTCCAACCTCCCAGCTCCCGTCCACCACCTCCAATGTGCAGTGGCATCGAATCAGAAGCACAGCCCTGGCAGTGACTGCAGCTGCGCAGCTGGTCATGGCTGCAGCCAGGACAGCCTGGGCTTGAGAAGGAGGCTTCTAACTACAGAACAGATTCTCCCATTAATCAGGAATGCTCCTGGGAGGGAGAATCCGAGCCAGCTAGCTACCGGTCTGGATATGGCTAATAATTTCTCTCTTAAGTTTCTGGAGGAATTCATGCCAGGGTTTCTTCTAACTACAAACAGCAAATATTATTTTCCTTTTGTATCAAAAAAAAAAAAAAAAGAATGCTGGCAGCAGTAATTCAAAAAAGAAATGTTACCAGAGCCAAAATGGCGAGCTTAAACAAAATGAGGCACAACTAAACCCAAATACAAAGGACAAAACAACTCAAAACCCAGACCTGCTATGTCCTTTCTTTCCAGAAGACAAATAAATACACGGTTATGAAAGGGAGTAAGTGTCCCATTTCCTACCCACTGGGACTCTCCAGAAATCATGCTGCTGCCTATTGGCTGAAGGCTGATTACTGTTGCTGGTCATGACTTTGGGATTTTTCTAAAACCTGAAGAGGTTTTATACTTCGGAATGCTTTCTGATTAATCTGTCTGCATGGCCTCCTTATTCTTCTAGATGGAGACGACGTTTTATTCCCAACACTGCGTGCCACGGTTTCTCTTCATCCTCCATGATGGCGGCAAAATAAAGTTCGATTCATTCTTTCATTTTATCACGAGTTACCATTCTCATAACTTCGTTTCAGTCCATTTCCCCCCATACATTATCTACTAATTATCCTACGTGCCAGGCACTGTCTCTGCTTCCAGGGTGATGTGTAGGAGAGTAAAATATAATCGGGGTATGACTGGGACGGTGAGAGCACAACAAAGTCCCAGCGCCTTAGAGACCATTCTGGTGAGAACCAGAATGGAGAGGCTCTGCAGGCTGTGGAATATGCATGAGCTACCGCAAAAATCAACTTGTATTTGCCGTCGCTGGTCCTGATTCTCCAGGGATTCTGGTGTGAGAATAATCGTGCCGGAGACAGTAGATGCTTCTTGTCAAAATCTTAAGGATTCTGTGAATAATTTTAGAGGGAAGCTAAGCAAATTGGGATAGGAATTTTGCTGACATCCCCAGGGAAAACCAACAATCGTTCTCCAAAGATCGGGGGAGAAACCTGGGCTCAAGGAAGGAGTCGGGGCCAGCAGAGGGATGCAAAGCTTGCATCAAGAGTTTCCTTTCACTGCCCCAGATACTCTAGTCCCTTGGCTGGCTTTCCTCCCAAATACCATCAGCACAGGAGGAAAGGGCTGCAGAAACACCTCTACCTCAATACCCTTCGAAAGATTCAAAAGGGTCTCTGTCTCCACTTGGCCTTTGCCTTGTCTCCTCATCTAGGAATGGGTACTAACGACTTAAGCCAGAAAGTGTGGAGGTTGTTTTCAAACCCCGCTCCTAATCTGAAACCCAGTATTTCAACAGAGTGTTTCCAGAGGACAGGGATTCCACACCCTTCTCTCGATCTCCTCCATAACACTCTGGTCCATCTGGCAGAATTCTCCTTCAGGGTCAAGAGGAATTCCTCTAATAACCCTGCAGCCTCCAGGTAAAATCAATTTTTTTTCTAGGGTAGCCAGAGTTGATCTTATAAACAGCGCTCCCTACTATCTCCACTGAAGCTTAATGCATTGCCATAGATTCCTAGTGCATTAAGAGAAGAATTGAAACTTATTACTGTAGGTGTAAATGAGTCCTTCCTTACCTCTCCTACCACCTTCCGAGCCCTCAACATAGCAGCGGACCCCAGGACAGGGAACTTTCCCCACAATAGGGTCACTTAACACATGCTGTCCTGCCTAGGAATTTTCTCTCCAGGCATGTTATTTATTTACTTTTTAATATTATTGTTTCTGTGATAATCAATTTTTGTTTTGGCTTTGCTTTGCATTTTTGAGAAAGGGTCTCACTACGTAGCCTTGGCTGGCCTGGACCTGGCTCTGTAAACCAGGAAAGCCTCAAACTCAGAGATCCACTTGCCTCTGCCCCCCGAGCACTGGGATTAAAGAAATGAACCACCACGCCTGGCTTAGTTTTGGCTTAGCTCCTGTTATATACATATATGATTCACTTTTAATTATCTGTATATGTGTGTGTGCCGGCCTGAGCACTTAAGCACAGCCGGCTGAGAGCCCTCGGGCTGGAGTTACAGGCAGCTGTGAGCTCTCCAATGTGGGTGCCTGGAACCGCAGTCGGGTCCTCTGCAGAGCGTCCTCATGGCAGAGCTGTCTCTCCACCGCCTTCTCTAGGTCCGCAGCATAGCTTACACCTCTCTTCCCGTCAGTCTCAGCAGCCTGCGAATCGGCTTCAACTGTGGGAGTCTACCTGTGCTCTGTGCAGCACAGACAGGGAGGAACATCACCTTGTCTGTCTTGTTCCTGTTGAACTTTGTGGAGCACAGCAGGCACGCCACAGCTATCTGCTGAGTGAGCGAGTGAATGGACGGATATTTGAATGCACACTCTGTGAACTAGTACTTCAGACAAACACTTTTGTGAATCCGTGAGCTTTGGAAAAACATTTTCAAGGCTACCTTTAAGAACTACTTTTCTTTTGTTCATGAGCATTTATACATACATCACTTCCCCGATGTCCTCCACGTCGGAGGAACACAAACTGATCAGACAGTATGGACATCAAAAGCAGGAAGAAGATGCTCCACCAAATCAAGTTTCCATAAAACCCATCTACCTCAGAGATGCTGTGTGATGTCATTCAAAGTCTGAAGAAAATTTCATGTACACATACAAATCCATTAGAGGTAAAGCTGGGAAATCATGACAAATACTAACGTACTTCCAATTTTCTGTCTTGATATGAAAATCTCACTAATGGAAAGAAAATCAGATCTCGCTGTTTAATTCTCGGAAGTTTACGTGCCCTTTTACTAAAGATAAATGACAGACTGGCTAAAATGCTAAGTGAGTTGAAAGGAAGGGCTCCTGTCAGACAGAAGACGCATGCTTTAGAAGGACTTCAATTAAACCAAGTTATTTTCTCAACTACAGGGGTGGGGGGAACCCTTGAAGAAATAATCTTCAAACAGCTGGAAATCCGAGGGAGGATGCAAAACCCACATGAGGTGGAATAACCCCAGCACAGCTGACAGAGAATCAACAAGCCCAACACAAGACAGCATTCACTCTACCACGCATCAAGCACACGGAAGTGTGTTTATGCACGCACACACCTAGGTATCCCATTTTATATAAAATTTGTATTTGTGTGGGCTTCTGTTTGTTTGCTTTTGGGTTCTAGGCTTCCCTGCAACAGCAAAGCCATTCAATCAGGCCCTGCCACTCATTGCTTTTGGCCCTGTGACTGTCTTCCCCTACTTGTTTGAAAACCTGTGTTGACTGTACTGAAAAAAAAAAAGAGGAAAGAAAAGCCGTACTGTTATAACAGTGCCAAAAAAAGTATAAAGAAACAAACCCAGATGCTAGAATGTAAGGCATTTCCTCTGCTCTGTGACTATATCCTTTCGCTGAAGGTCAAAAGCACATTAAAGGGCTTTAAGGTTTCAAAGCCTTAAGTAGATATTTTTGTCATCCTCTCATTTTATTAGGCACGCTGGCGATACACATCTAACTGGCATTTAACACAGCAGAATCCATTCAGCAGCATTTAAGGGAAACCCTGGTATTACTTTCAAGCACGGCTTATTTGAATTCCTAGTGCTTTTTACTGATATTCCAAGCCCCTTCAAAGGGCCAGTGCGTGAAGGCTGTTATTCGCATGCCCATTTCACATTTACTACCTTCTTAGGCCTTGGTGTGTCTATGTGCTGTGATTTGTAACACTTTGGGGACAGTCCCTTATTTTTGTTGCTTCAGATAATAGTAAATAACATGAGGTGTGTTGATTTGATTTCTCTTCCTAGGAACTCCTTCACCTACGATGAGTAAGGAAGTGAAATGTGTTTCCTGGCAGTACAAAAAAACCCAAAACACAACAAACCGCATCTCTGCCATAGAAAATACAACAGAGTTAACCATCACCTTAAACAGATGATCAGCAAGTGGGTCACCCCATTTGTTGATATGACTTGCATTTAAGTTTTCAGA
Source organism: Ondatra zibethicus (assembly GCA_004026605.1). Taxonomy (NCBI): domain Eukaryota; kingdom Metazoa; phylum Chordata; class Mammalia; order Rodentia; family Cricetidae; genus Ondatra; species Ondatra zibethicus. The sequence goes on from PVIU01003719.1 coordinate 90,038, forward strand.
AACATATTTAAAACAGAAGGAGTTTGAGGGGGATGGCAAAATGACCTTGCTGGGATATTTACTAAGGAACCTGTGGCACAAATGCATGAAACATCAAAGTTAGTGCAGGATTTTGTTGACCATCCCTCTGAAAGGAGAAGTGGCACAACTCTAAGACGCAGTAAAGCCACCAATGCCATCAAATACAGCCAAGTGCTCCCGTCACAATAGTGGACAAATATGGAGGCTTCTCCAAGACAAACTTGCTCTCAACCCCCCTAATGCTACGACCCTTTAATACAGTTCCTCATGCTGTGGTGACCCCAACCACAAAATTATTTTCATTGCTATTGCATAACTGTAATTTGGCTATTAGGGATTGTCATGTTAATCTCTGTGTTTTCTGTGAAAGGATTGTTCAATCCCCAAAGGGGTCATGACCCAAGGGTTGAGAACTACTGACTTAGGGAGAGGGATGGCCTTGACTCTGAACCTTGGGAGAGCCAACATCCTACACGGGCTTTAGCTTTGGCCCCACGTTTTCTCTCCATATATAGAAAAATGAAGCAAACAGTTTGTAAGTTAATGGTCATTCTTCTTCTGTTTATCAGAATTCTGGAATGTTCTAAAGAATTCTGCTGGGCATCGTCATGATTACCGAGGGGTATGTCATCTGATCATGACCCATGACACTTCTTGTCTATGTAGACGAGACAAACTCTCAGACTTGTTGTTCAGAAATGTCAACAGGAGAAAGACAGTATTCAACTTTATCTGTTGTGTTTCCGTTGCTACTCAATAGGGCGAGCTTGGCTGCATGTGGGAAGCAGATAGACAACATAGTTTAATAGCAAGACTGGGTGTGGTTGTCCTGGTGATAAGGGAAATGAAAGTGGAAGGAGCTTGAATAATATTTATTTGAGGAGTTAGAGCTTGTTCTTTCTCCCTCAGATGTTTACAAAGTATATAAAAATCACACTTGCTCTTAAAAAGAACGGCTGGAATGTGTATGGCAGAGATTAGCAGGGAATCCGTGACCATCAAAGAGAAGCAACGTTTTTAGGAAACTTGTAACCAGGAACTGCAGCATTATTATCATCTTTATTATACTTAGCAGTACATATGTGGATGCAGACACACACAAATGAGATGGTCACACTCATTTCCAAGAATGACCTATTAGTCAAGACAGACACATTTTTCCTTACATGTTTAACCCCTGATGCAGTCAAAGGATTTCCAGGAGCATTCAGCAGACACGGATCCAGGCAGAGACACAAAGGAACATGCAGATAACATTTTTGAGTTCTACGTCACACTAAGGTATATAACAAGACTGCAGCATAAATTCATTTGCAACATTCCTGATGACCAGAGATGAGCTGACTCTCCACAGGAAAGCATTTAGAAGATTCTAGTTTGATTAGCAAGCAGAGTGCCAACAGACACTGGAAGTGTAAATCTTGCTGTCTCTTCACGAAACCAGAGATAAACATCACCGTAAATGTCATGTGCAAAGTATGTAGGTTTAAAAACCTGACTGGTTACCTGGACCTGAATCAGACACTGAGAACGTAAGATTCTGTCTCACGCTCCAGAGAAGGGTGTAAGGTCCCCTGAGGTCAAAGCACATAGAATGACCACAATGAGACAGGTCACCAGGTTTCAAGGACACTTGCATGACGCATTTGAAAGTGCACACACCGTGAAAACTGCACCAACACAGTCAATAGTGCCTTCTCACATCTGCGACTGCAAAGACACACTGCTGGCATTTTCAAAAGCTCTTCAGGGCAGACTGAACTAGTTTTTCTTTTGAGAAAGCCTGTGAATAGTAAACAACAATCTTTAATATGATATAAATGTATAAACAGGGCTGAGGCATCTTCCAGATACCTTTACATGCCCTTCTAGCAGGTTCAACCAGTGTCCTTAGCAATTTTTCAATTTTCTGCACTTTTAACAACAGAACTCCACATTTTTAACAGAAAAATAAAACCCATCCTGTTTTCTAAACCGGGTAAAAGGGAAACAAAAACAAAACAAATACACAATAACTGTTTATACTACCAACAAACAGTTTTTCTCTATTTTATAAAACCTGCATTTTTTATCTTCAGACAAATATATGGGTACATTAAGAAACAATCAATCTTTAAGCATTATTAAATTCCTGTATTGTTCTCCTGTTATTGGAACAGGAAAAGAAGGGTCTCTGATAAGCAGAAAACACTGTACTTGCTTTTCGGGAAATTAAAAAAAAAATAAAAAAAAGACTTCCAGCAACAGAGAAAAGAATAAAAAGTTTCCCTAGCCCTTGGAAAACTAGGAAGTTGTCAGCCAGAAACAAAGACGACATCCTTGATTCAGAGGAACATTCCAGCCCCTGAAAACCACACAAACATTCATCTGGTGTTAATGCCTTCCCTTCCCCAGCTTTACAGTCACTGCTTATTGCTGTCACTTCCTCCTGATGCAAAAAAACACTTAGCAACAGAGGTCACAAATCAAAAGCAGGAAGGCGTCCTATAAAAGAGAATGTCCAGGACTTCAGAGGCGTCAGCTACCCATGTGAGCCCTCTGTAGTCGTCTTAGAGCCTGGACACCATCAGAAGAACCTCGCACACTTCCAGAGAAATTATCCAAGCGCCCCAAGCTACTGTACGCTTAGCAGAGGTCAATATGTACTGGGGGGATGAATCAAATTTTATTTGAACATTTTTAAACTTTTTAAAACCAAAGGTTGAATTCTAATGAACCCTGAAAGGACTTTCTTGAGAAAGTTCTATATTTCACAAAGAGGACAGAGGCATCAGGTCTAGAGGTAAACATAGCACGTCTATGCGTCACAGAGGGCTTTTAAACTCATTAAAATTCAGTGCAATTGATTTTTATTTATTTTTTTTTTTTTGGTTCGTGAGTGCCAATCTCCCAACTACCATGCCCAGCATCATTCCACTGCATCTGACTATCCTGTCTCTACCACTGCCTGGGCGAACATTTTCCTAGGTTGTAAGAAAATGTATAAAGAGAGAAACATGAGTCTGGGCTTCTGAAGTTGACAAAAATCTGGAAGACCAGAATGGGATGCTAATATGGGACAAGGAGAAACGTGGCACCCTCACACTTTTCTTGCCACATAGACGCTGGTCCAAGTGACTTTCCACTGCAGGTGGAGAAACTATCTTCTCACAGAGGTCTATTTGGGTGCAGCTGTATGCATTCAACCCTGCCCCTTTCACTGAGAAAGATTTTTTCATTTTCATTCTTTTAAGAAAAATGAAACTCTTCTATATTCATAAGGGGCTTTTCCCACTCAGGTGACCTCTAAACCAAGATATTAGTAAATATATAATACTAGCAAACCTGGAAAAGCATAAAACAACTCTACCAAATCCATACCTACACTGACAGACCATACGGATATTTGCAATAATCAGCTTTCTGACTGAAGACAGATTCTTGCTAAAGTCACTGTGCTCTCAAACTCATGCCTGAACTTCCTTCCAAGGACAACACCTTCCCCCACCCCACCCCCGCTCCAGTCTCTCAAGTAAAAAAGTACAAATATACGTTGTCCAGCTTGAGTGAAGTGTTCACACCCAGATAATAGCTTGGGAATACTAATCACAGTGGTTAATGAGGTTTGAACGGCCTGGGGTACACACGTAAGAATGGTTCCGGAGACCTGTGGTGGTTCATACCCTCTGGTTGGTGACCCAGCTCTGCTTAGCCGATCTGCTCTGCAGGGACTGGGGAACCCCACAGGCACTGCAGTCATTCCTGCTCTCCTCTGAGGATGGTAGTGTGCTCTTCCCTTCAGTTAGTTGCCCCTGTGGCCGCTCAGGGAGCTACGATTCTATATCCTGTGCTCGTATCAGGAAACCCCTTTTGCGTGGTCCAGGGTTCAGCTGGACATAGCTGGGTCAGGCAGCCATTCAGCAGCTCTGTGATGGAGCACACACTGAGCCCTGGGAATAACTGAGAAGCAAGAAACCACAAACACAGGAGGGACTGCTCAGAGGTACACAGGAGAGAAAGCGGCAACCTGCTGCAGTCAGGCATTAGATCAGCATCTGGTAAGCAGTCCCTGGAGATGGAAATAACAAAGTGCAAACCTGGTTCTGAAAGACCATTATTTCCCTTGATGAAGAGGCCGGGATGCATTTTATTCTTTTAGCAATGATAACTGATGCATTTTAAAAAATGCACATTGAGTACATCGTTAAATGAAACACATACATGTGTAGCCAATGCTGCTCTCCACTAAGTCTGGCGCTGCAGTAACGTGAGGTGAGAGATGGAAAAAGGACAGGCACGTGCTTGGTTGAACGGATACAACTCAGAAGAGAAGACATGGCTGGAAAGTATAGAGTTGTGTAGTTCTTTAAAAGTTTGAGAACGAAAAGGAACCAATGAACAGTACAGGACCTCAGGGTGCTTGAATAGAGAACACACCAGGAAAGTACTGCTCTGGTGTAAACATGGAAATCCATTTAACGCTAACTCCTTCCTGTATCCCCAGTGCGGCGGAACAAAATTTTCCTCTTTACCTATCCAACCCATGCTTCTCTGAGCAACAGCAACAACATATTTAGTCAGAACTTTCTCTTATCTCCTTGAGGGGCACAAGAATCCGCAACCTCCAGAAGGTGGGTCACCGTCTGACGCCCCACAGCTAAAATGCAGGAACAATCATTCAAGCAACTGCTCCCTCGAACTGGTCTGAGGCCAAGTTCCTGAGCTTCCTGTTTTTATTTCCCAGATACTTGACAGTGGTTTCCGCCTTTTGGTAGCCCTTTCTGTTTTCCTTGTATCACTTATCAGAACATCAAAACGGCAATGAATTCAAGCATGTTTTTAACAATAATTCTTCTAAACGTCTGTAACTATCATACACGCTTTTAGAATATTGATTTAAGCATTAACCTAAGATAAAGGTCTACTGTTTCAAACATTTATTTTGAATCTATTTTCTTTCCCCTCTCACTGTTGGAATTTAAAATGAAATAGAAGTTAAAGTCATTCAAAGATTATACACACATACTTCTATATATACATCTCTTCATCTATAAGCATTTATTTTTCCCAAATGAAAAAAGCAGAATGAAAAGCAGAACGACTCTAACTGTATAGCTAGCTGTACAGACTTGCGGTCTAGTTCATTTTGCCTTGTGATGTTTTATTTGCAAGTTCTTCATAATAAAGTTTTGTTGCTTTTTAAAGAACAGCATACTGTATTATCAATTCATGATTGTCTTTACAAAAAGAATGCAGCCGTGATACAGATGTAAAATTGCACAGTGGCCTGCTTGTCCTAACTGAGCAGAGTAAGGATCTGTAGACAGCATTTGAATAGCCAAAGGGAAAGCCATCGGGGACCCTGATGGTAATGAGGTCCTTGAACCATCTGGAAGGTAAGGATAATGTGTTTTTCACTTGGCTACAAGAAGAGCTAACAGTTCCAAAGTTGATAATCAATATTAATTGGGTTCTTTTAAAATTAAAATTTAAGACAATTCCTATGAGTTAGAGTAATACATTCATAAGTGTAACCCAGCATGGTTTTTAGGTCTAATTAGCTGAAGAAAAATAGAAATGAGGTTGAATAATTTTAATGAAGAACCTGACTTAGCAATTAGGAATCTGTAAATACCAAAGTCCTAAAATTGAGAAGGCAAGGCCACATGTGTTGAGTTTACCCTTTTTGAGGGAACAGGAGAAAATATATATATACATGTGTGTGTAGATATATATCATCATCATCAATGAATTCATTTGTAGCCGCCTGAAAAGGCCAAAAGTGTCTCCTCAATGTCATAACCCTCATTAGTCAGCACACAGCCCATATCTATCCTCTCATCAACAGAACAATAGTCATGAGTTGTTAGAAGAGCCTTCTAGGTGTGCTAAATCAAGTCTCCAAATAATCAGCAGTCACATACAACTATTCCTATGACCTGTAAGTTAATAACCACAATGTTATTGTTTCTAATAGTCCATACTACATTAGACAACATTTGGGGGCACTGATATTTAATACCATGTAGGATACAGGGGAGTAATCCACATGAAAATCCAAGGACAGGAGGTTTTAAATGTAAGGATCAGACCGGCTGGCTATGCAAGATGGTCACCGCTATTACACACAGATGGTTTTCTCCAAAATCTAACTTTAGTATGTGGTCTTATGCATAATAATATGAATAGTAGTAGTGATGATGATAATTTTCTACATTTACATACTATATGTGCATGAAGACAATTTGGAGGAGTCAGTTCTCTCCTTCCATCACATTGGTTCTGAGGATGAAACTCAGATCATCGAGCCTGGCAGCCAGCGTCCTTACCCACTGAGCCACCTTGTAGTACATTAACAGCAGTGACAGGTAAAACGCCTCCATTGCATTTTAATTTCTTTTAGCATTTACTTGGAGGAAATCTTTAATTGCATACTGAGACCACTGTGTGTTGATATTTAAAGTAAAGCAGTCTGAGGCAGGCATACGCTTTATTTGGAAAAACAAGGAAGAAGTTGTTCAAAGTTATTGTGTGCTTAAAGACACAATGTTCTCTTGGGACAGCATAACAAATCTGTTTCTCTGGGGAGGGAAGAAGATCTATATGAATAGGCTCTCCTACTCAATGTGGGAAGAGTCAGCAGGAGCTCTTTCTGCTGGGGCTTGCTGGCCATGCACAGTCCCCTGTTGTAGGTGAGCCCTGGTGAATCAAGAGCTCTGAGAAAACCAGAGACTCCAGGCCCTCCCTATGGATGTAGCCCAGGGGAGAATGGGCGGCGGGGCACAAGAGCAGGACTTCTCCTTCCCCGTGCTTATGTCACAGGACAGCAGCCTTCCTATTGCATCTGGAAGAGTCTCCTTCAGGTGGTCCCAAGGGCAAGAGAAACAGGAGAGAATTCCATGCACTGCCTCACGTAGAGGATAAAAGTTAATGCTACACACACAGCATCAAGTTACCCCATTTTTTTCTGAGGGTGTTTTCTGTGAGGACCTCCAACTTCTACCTCATATCTACATCTAAAAAAATTTTTTTTGAGAAAGTTCTATGAAAGGATACAGTACAATACTGCTTTCCAAATACAAGTTAATTTTTGTTTAGTGACAAATATTACATGACACTGAGAGAGAGCCGGGAGTCCTGAGGGGGTCACAGAGCACAGCGTGTACTGTAGTCAGGAGACCAGGAGAAAGATAACCATCAGAAATAAAATCTAACCTTGGCTCCCGATCCTGCAGGGGACAAATGTGAGAGAAAATATCAAAACACTAAAAATGAGTTCGAAAGAAACAATATTTTTCCTTAGACAGAGCTGAAATAATAAATTGAATTAAAAGCCAATGCTCTGATGGCCTTAAAATTCAAAAGGAAACAAAACAAAACAAAAACATGCAAGCAAGCAAAAACTGAAGGCATCTATTTCTGTGTCAAAATCAGGTTGGCTTCAGAGAACAAAAACACACAACACAAAGACCAAACTTCCATTCGCGTTAAGCAGCAACAGGAAAATAAATACAGATCAGAAACTCCATAAACTTGGGGCACTTATAACATCTTTTGTTAAGAAACAACATTCAAACTTCCCCTTCATGCTACGGTTTGTGCTCCTGCACCCATAGAGCCACCCAGAAGAAGTCCTTCGCTAACGGTAGAGCAGGGTGGACCTGGGAAGTCAGGGGATGAGTGGCATCTCCTGCACCGCCCAGCACAAAGGAAAGGTAACAGCTCCTGAAGGTACAGCCGAGTGCTGGTGGAGGGGAGGGCTCTTCGGGATCCTGATAGTCTATGGCTATCATCCCAGTGTTACTTCCCTTTCCAGTCATTTCCTTATTTTAGGATTTCTGCTTTGAGCCAGCTCCCCTTCTGGGCTGGCTAGCTCTAATGCAAACAGTCCTACAAACTTTAAGGAATGCAGAGCAAAGCAACCGAGCCTGATCAATCACTTAACGATCAGTTAGAAATTATGTATTCCATTTTGCCATTCCGGTGCCAACAACAGTGGATGAGTTTTTCACTTAGTTGAGAGCAGCCATGACTAGGACTCAGCCCTCTGGACTTCTCTCGCTGCACAGGTCCCTTTATGCCACTTCTGGTTGCTAACCTCCCTTTCTCCTCTATCAAGTCCGTTCCTGCTACATTAGTTTTCCTAAAGAATGCTCCGTGTGCTCACATCATTGATGTACCCCAAAGTCATGGGAGACACCACGTTGTCATCAGCCTTATCTCCACTTCAGATCCCACCCCTCCCCCTGAGTTTTAGGTTCATCGCGCATCTGCATGGATACCTCAAACACAGCAAAACAAACTCTGGAAGTTCTTCTCAATCAATCTCCCGTGGAGCTGCTCTCATCGTATCCCACACATGGCAATGACCACTGTGCATAACCTATGCATCAGCCCCTAAAATCTATCTTGACTATCACCCACTAGTCTTTTATTCTGATACCTGCCCTCCCAAATCTGGGAGTTTTCCTCTTCTTTACCCGTTCATATCCTCCAACAAAGCTTGCCGATTCAACCAATCCCAAGCCCTCCCGTCAATACCATCTTTGCTGTCCAAGCTTGTCTTTACACTCTCACTTCTGTAGAACTACTCAATGAACTTCTCAGAGTTAAACTCAATTCCTAGTTCCTCTACTAAACTTCCTTTCACAGCAGATTATCTGTCCACTGAGTACAAGGCAGTGATATAAACACCACACGTCAATACACAACTGCTCACCTTTCTTCAATCAGCAAGAGTACACTTCATTTAACATCACTCCTAAATACTTGTAGCTAAAAATCAAGGAAGGGTTTCTAAAGTCCCATGTCTCTACCTCCGTTTCCAAAATGTTCAATGTGAAACATCAAATGTGCTGTACAATCCATATTATTCTAGAATCCCACGTGGTGTTTGGCTAAGAAGCATATTTAAGGATACATTTTACAGATTACTCTTCAGCCAAGCAGCATGAACCGGGATGCTTCCACACCATCTCCTAAATGGGGTCGTTTCTCTTTTTCGAGAGGTCTTCTCTCAGGGGTACTTTCTTGTTCACTTAAAGTGTGTGTGTTCAGGGAACATCACAATGCAACGCTAGTGCATTAGCAGACTTCTCAGTGCCTCCTCCCTGCTCCTGTTTATTGTCACTGTCAGTCACACTGTCCCCAGGGTCCACTGCAGCTTGCATGGGTTCTCTCACCTCCAGTGATCCTATTCCTTGAGCAATTCTTCAGTCTCCTCATCTTTATTTCCTACTAGCTACCTGCATAAAACCTTGTTCGTACTGACACTTTTCCAGGTGTAAATCATACAGATTCTCAGTTCAAAGAAAATTGTATTCTTTAGTTCCAGTTGTTCTCAGTTCCAAAATCCACCATTATCCAGACAGACTTTACCCTCCACTGTTGTGGGATATTATGTTAACTAGGCAAAGATGTACTATATTTGTTCATGCTGTGGAATATTACTTAACCATGCAAAGGTGTGTTACATTTGTTTATGCTGCATTTGTTTAATTATTAATTAAAAACTAAAAATTATGTTGCATTCATTTTACCTTGCCAGCCTAATGCACCTAATTGGTCTAATAAAGAGCTGAACGGCCAATAGCTAGGCAGAAAAAAGGATAGGCGGGGCTGGCAGGCAGAAAGAATAAATAAGAGAAATCTAGGCTAAGGTAGAACAAGAGGAGGAGAGAATGAGGGACAAACCTGGGACAAGAAGCCAGGAAGCTGCCAGCCAGTCAGACACGAGAATTAGTGAGTGTAAGTTATACAGAAAGAAAAGGTGAAAAGCCCTGAGGGGGAAAGTAGATAAAAGAGAAACAGGTTAGGTTAAATTAAAACAGCTAGCCAGAAATGAGTCTCAGCTAGGCAGAACATTCGAAACCAGTAATAAGTCTCTGTGTCATGATCTGGGAGCTGGTTGGTGGGCCAAAATAAAAAATCTGGGACACTCCACCATATCTTAAGTTAAAATTCTGGGTCATTCTTTCTTGACCATAAGATACCTATAGCATCCCAACTATCAAGCTCCTATTACTCTTAATGACTTAATTATACATAAGTTCAAGATCATCTTTAAGTTTTGCATGTTGCTGAACAATAAGAAAGGATTTACTCTTCAAAATTCCTCCTCAGAAAAGGGAACTCCCCCAATCTCGAGTTCTTGAAATGATCTCAAAAATTACAGAATGACTTATTTTGAATAACAAAGCATTTGACCGCCAATGACCTCAATGACCTTTGGATTATATGAAGGCCTTCTGACAAAATTAGCTTAAGTTTTTTTTTTTAAAGTGAAGGAATTTAACTAGATACAGCAATTACTGGTAGATGATCTCAATGTACAAGATGATAGCTGTCCCAAATTGCCATTGTAGAATCACTTTTTCCAAGGTCACTAACAAATGCCTAATTCATTACACATGAAACTGTCCTAACTGTATGTGAACAGCAGGTCTGGCGACATAAATTTCTTGTTGAAACTGCTACATCTCAGACGAGGTAGAGGGCTGTGAAGGGCTATGCTCAGGAGCAGGGCGTTAGTTGAGTGACAGCAACGTGGCTGAGTGACAGCCATTGCAGCGTAGTGGGAAACCTGGGATAAAGCAGCTTCATAAATGTAAGAATGGCAAGAAGGGACGGATCTAATCTGCCATACTATTCCACATAACCTGATTTTTAAAATATGCATAAATCCGCTGATGATTTAAATAGTCATATAACCAAATCATCTACAACCCTAGGTGTTTCCATCACGATAAACCTTGTAACTTACCTATACATGGAAACTCCAATTAACAATGCACAACTTAAGGACAGGAATGGATGCTATTTACAACTCTCTATAGTTCTGAAACTTTATGTCAGGCTGGGGAGAGAAGCCAGCACACAGAATCAACTATGCAGGGCTCACAGGGGCTCACAGGGGCTCACAGGGACAGAGGCAGCAATCATGGAGCTTATGAGGTCTGACCTAGGTCCTCTGCATAAATGTTATAGTTATGCAGCTTGGTGTTCTTGTGGGGACACAAGAACAGTGGGAATGGGGGGACCTCTGACACTCTTGCCTACTCCTGGGACCCTTTTCTTCCTACTGAGTTACTTTGTCCAGCCTTGATGAGGGTATTTGCCTAGTCTTATTGTGCCTTGTTCTGCTGTGTTCAGTTGATACCCCTGGGAGGCCTGCTCTTTTCTGAAGGGAAGCAGAGGAGCAGTGGTCTGGGGGAGAGGGGAGGTGAAGGGGGAACTGGGAGGAATGGAGGGAGTGGAGCCAGTGGTCAGAATGTGATGGATGAGAGAATAAGTAAGCAACTTAAAAAAGTCGGTAGGAAAGCCCTTGCCTAGCATGCGTGAGGCCCTGCCTGGGTTCAGTTACCTGTGCCACAAATACTACTGCTAATAATAATTCATATTTCATTTCTATTATTTTCTGCTATATTCTCTCAATGATTAAGTAGTTCTGGTAAATACAAAAACAGTATTATTTTATAGGTTATTATAAATGCCTTATTATTCACAGCAGTTTAATAAATCCAATACACTGTAAATGTAATACATTCCAGAAACTTCAGTCCTGCTCTATTGCCCCAGGGGCTTGATTTTTGGATGCTTAAGTCCTTGTTATTCCAAACTGCGTGTTCTGTCATTCTTAAAACGACAATGTTCTAAAGGAAAAAGGTGAATTTAAGACTGTCTCCTCTTCACACTTTTTCTCTCATTTCCGAGAGAAACCTGGGACGGAGGGAAAACTCAGTGCCGGACGGACAGAGCTGACATCCAGGCTTCCCTCCTTCCTCTCAGTTTTTGTTGTGAGCTCCAACACTAAATTCTGGGCACTTCTCTTGGGATTTTTATGTTTACAAATATATTTTCAAGGTATTGATCGCTTTTCCTAGGTTGTATGTACGAACGGACAAAATTTCTAGCCCATATTAATGTTAATTTTCTTGTTCTTTTTATACAATTTCTGACTTCTCTCCAGAGGTGAAATGTCTCACAATCCATTCAAACCTTCCCAATTCTGGCTCCTGGCGAAATTAACCTTAGCTTTCAACGTAAAGGCACACTTCTCTCCTCTGCCGTGCTCTTCCTGTCTGCCAGATGAGCCAGCTTTCTAATTAGCAGAGCACCACGCGAGGGTCAATCAAGCAGAATGGACCCGGTGACAACAGATGCTGATCCCAAGCACACCACTCATGAAATCATCCATTATGCAGAGGTGACCTAGGCCAGCTGGCACAAGGCACCATGCTCACAAGATGACAGTACACCATCCCCTACTTCTGGGAAGCGCGCGTGCGCACACACACACACACACACACACACACACACACACACACACACACACGCCCCTCCAATCACACCGGCACCTGATTCGCATTTCGAATCCATAAGGTTGTCCTTGCCTCGGCAGGCTCACATGCTATCACGGTACAGAGTCACACTCTGTCGAGGCTTACCAACAGACAGGTAACAAAGAACCCTCGCTTACCTTCAATCCTCTTCAAAGCAGAAAGACACATGTCCTTCCTTGGAAACTCGAAGGGATTGCTGCAGGTCCGGATGGTGTCACATTCACATTTCCCATTGATGATATTGCAGCCCGAGATAAGATTTTCATTGCATGGTTCAAAACCGAGCAGCTGGTCATCGTCCCAGTCCTCATCTGTAAAACAATCACGCACAGAACAGTTTGTTCACTGCTTCATTCAAGCACCTTGAGATCAAACACACGCTGGGATGTCAAGGTGAGCATCCGGCTGGGAGGCCTTCATTTGTGAAAGCAGTGTGGGCTGAAACTGTACACACGAATGCAACACAACCTTGTCTTAGTCATGGGGAAGCCTGAAATATAGCCACGCATGTAGAAATTAAATAGTCACACACACAAACATTTCTGGCCCAAATCCACGACTCCTGTGTGCCACACACCAAGCATGATCCCTACAAAATACTTAATTGGGGGAGCAGGGCTTGGGAGGTCGTTTAGTCGATAGAGTGCATGCCGCCCACTTGGGAGGACCCACGAAAGCCAAGTGTTTTACTCCCAGTGCTGAGGAGGAAGTGACAAGAGGATTCCTGGGAGCTGCAGGCCAATCAGCCTGGTTGAATGGGTGAATTCTACAGACCCTTTCTCAGAAAAAAAGGGTGGAAGGTGCCTGAGGAACGACACCCAAGGTTGTTCTCCGTCCCATATGCAAAGGCGTGCAACACACTCACTTTTAAATGTTTAAAGAAAGCTTTTTCAACTTCTCCACTTTCACTAGAAATATATACAAGTTACATTTGCCAATCTCAAAAGGAAAATTAGGTTAACTTTTTTCTTACTGTAGACCACAATACACCAAGTCAGCTAGTAAACATCAGTCATCAGATACCACTGAGATAAGAGGAGATCCAACGGGTCCCAAATATCACCTTCGGCATATTTGGGGCCCACTGCTGGTACCTAACACTACCTACAACAGAGCTGATGATGACCACAACACAAAAGAGCTACAACCGAGTGAGAGAAGAGATGCCATGACATTCAGAAGCTGAGACCAATTCAGGTGCCAGCCATGGGCTGGAACAGACAGTAATAAAACAGGTTCTAAAGCCAGCATTGGGGCCGCAAAGAGGGCTCAGTGCTTAAGAGCAAGAACTGCTTTTGTAGAGGACCTGGGTTCTATTCCCAGCATCCAGACTGGCAGCTAACAAGCTCCTGTAATTCCATTTCAGGGGAGCTCTGATACCAACTTCTGGCCTTCATCAGTATTTGTCCTCATGTGTACACACCCATACAAGTGCACGTAATTAAAATTAATGAGAATTAAAATCTTAAAAACCAGCTTTTTCTGGGAGCCAGTTCAGGAAAAGGCCACAAACATAAGAAACACTAGTTAGGTTCCGTTCTTAACAATGTTGCTCCTAGCTGAAATGCCTCATTACAGAGAAGCACAGCACTTCTCCACAGACACCAGGGACATGAGTCTCCCCCTCTTCATGTTATCTTTAAAAGACCCTATCATATCTGAACTGGACTGACTGCTGGACGGCAAACATGTTTCTGATAACGGTATCTAGAAAGAATGTTTCAAAGTGCTTGAATTTAAGAGCACTTGCACCTGCTGTTCACACTAAAGAATAAATGCAATCTTAAGACAGCATTTCCCAGCAGGGGTGTGTAGTTCTGCAGCAGAGCACAAGCCTAGCAGGCGGGAGACCTTGACGTGAATCCTTAACATGGGGAGTTGGGGGAGGGCAGTTATATTTTCATAGAAGGCAATGCATACAAACCACTATGGCTTTCACAGAGCTAACGCTGAAATTCTCAATGCACACACTAGACAAGACTACTCTCCCTTACTGAAATAATTTTCTTGCCAAGGAATCTTGGGAGAAGAAATCACAACCTAAAGAGCTTCGGGGTGGTTCTTTGAGATGGCAAAGGAGAGAAATCTGTGTTGGTTTTAGGTGAAGCTCACTTACGTAATCAATACCTCAGCTTTGATTATCTCTCGGTATCAAAGTTGAAGCAGATACCCAAGTGGTCTGTTTTATAATCTATTCTCTTACTTAGCCTGCACGAGGTCCTCAGAAATTACATGTAAATAATACTCACACACACAAAGGCATGCTTCATGGTAACCAAAACCACTCAAATACCCTGAAAACCAGAAAATACACCAAGCAGCTCAAGACAGAAAAAGCATTATCTGTCCTCAGTTACGACACGGTGTGACACCTCGATGCTTTCTCTTCTCTGGGTCGCTATTAGGGCAGTCTTGATACAGTTCAGCAAAACTTGCAAAGGGTTTTTGTGACTGCATATTCAAATTTGCATGCAGAGACAGTTCAATCCCAAGTACTGCAAAACTTCTAAGTAATTCATAAAATGTTTGAACCCTTGAAAGACCGTCCATGTCTCCCCCTTTTTAAATGAAAGGAAATCTCAATTACTGACTTAATTAATATGTACAGCGTTTCCAAATTAAGTTGCTTCTTCACCCAAAACACCCCACGCTTACATTAAACCATCAACCCCCAGGGAAGCGGGGCTACCACCCAGTCCTCTACTGTTTCCCACCACTATTCCCTTGTCCTTCCACCTCTTGCTACCATTGTCTTTTTTAAAAAGCCAAGGCTATTTGGTGGCTCTCTCTTGCCAGACAACAAAGTCCAAACTTTACTGCTGAATATAACATTCTTCATGACAGAGTTTGTGACTATTTTGAGACCCCTCTTTTGGTGATCCCCCTCACAGATATATCCTCTACGTGACTGATATTCTCACTACAGCCCTGTAATTGTTCCCAGTGCTTTGTGCTTCTACCGAGAAGCTTTTTGCTTCACGTAACTCTTAGAGTCATTCTTTGAGACTCAGATCAATGTGAACCTCAATCGAGATGTTTTCTCCAAATGCCCAGGAGAATGAACTGTTCAATCTTCCATCTATCTGCAAGCGTATGTGTAGATTCTCTTGCTTATATCTAAGTTTTATCTGTTAAACTTCTCCAATGGGCCAGAGAGCTAGCTGGCAAGAACAGGGAAATACAACCATCAATTTCCTTAACCTCAACACATAGTATATACATATATATATGTGTGTGTATGTATGCATCTATGCATATATGCAGATATGTTTATACACACATATATATGCACACACATATGCATATATGTATATACAACAAAAAAGTAGCTTATTATAAAACAGACACATGATGTCACAAGAGTGTATCCCAAGATAATATATAAAAGAAACACTTTTAAGCAGATCTTATTTTAGAAGCTTGTCATGAAAGCACTGGGTGAGGAACCTTTTTGTTTTGTTTTTTTTGTGTGTGTTTTTGAGACAGGGTTTCTCTGTGTAGCTTTGGAGCCTGTCCTGGAACTGGCTCTACAGACCAGGCTGACCTTGAACTCACAGAGATCCGCCTCCCTCTGCCTCCCAAGCGCTGTGATTAAAGGCGTGCACCACCACCGCCCAGCCTAGGCACATATTGTAAAGAAATGCTTGGCCACTGGTAGTTTCCGACTAGGAGTCATCTGCCATTACTCTCCTTCTCAGTTCAGTTCTCAGACAGAGACCACTTAACACCTGGTGGACATTAGCATCCTTCCAAGAAAACCGGTCTCAGAGCCAAGCTGTGTGGATTACCAGATAACGCTCCTGTCCTCACACAGGAAGGCCAATGGCCCTGAATGTGGAATCAGAACAAAAGGGCCACGGCCCTTCTTGACCTCCCTGGCTCTGCATTGCTTTGTCTTTCAGCTAAAGTGTCCTGGCTGCAGGACAGGCTGCACCTACAGTTCCAGAGGTAAGGCTGCTGTTCCCTTGGGATGTCACCAGCACCCATTCGAATCATCAGCCTGGGAGAGCCTCTCTGAGCCGACAATATCTTACATGTATCTCTCGACTGTGCTGAAAGGAAACCTCTCAATTCTCTGGCCCCACCTAATCAATACTTGTTTTTCTTTTTGGCAAGCAGTTCCCTTAGCAACGGTTGTTTTATAGGATTGAGAACAGCATGCTTCTAAGACAAATGCTTTCACAGCTTTCTATTACAGAACATTATACTTTAAAATAACAGAAAATCAACAGGGACTGAAAGCAAAATTTAACGAAAATTGATTAGATCACAAAGCTAATCAAATCTGAGGCAGTTGAAACTTTCTTATCCTAATCCGTGAAGCCAAAACTGTTTCAAATGTCAGAATTTTTAAATAAAATATCTGAACATACTTTGTGCTATATCAGGGCTCAGAGCTGCATTTCAGAACATTTCAGACAGCAGAACCAGGGTGGTCTATCAACAGTACTACACAGGGCATGGTGACTTCTCTCTGCAGATGTCTACACGACAGAAACACCTGATTTTCTGGCACTGTTCTTGGCTTCTCTTTGGGCTGGTTGGAATAAAACTAGAGTCAAGATCAGGGTACTGTCCCTTATTACAACAAGTATTTTTTGTTTCTGGCATTCTACATGTGAGAAGATGTAGTCTCCTAGACAGAAGGTTCAACGGATTCTATTGCAAAAGTATTTTCAAGCTGATATCTACAAGATAATGAATCAGGATGTCAATTATATTTCCTAACTATAAGAGAAACCTAAAGTTGTGTATGAAGCCAAAGGGTACGAAGCATTTCCAGGTATGTCCAAGCACATAAGTATATCCAAATGCCAACAGGACACCTCCACCCAGGCTTTACCTGGAAACTCCATGCTTTTTTCCTCCAGAGAGACACCTTTGTGTGCAGCAGAATTTACCTCTCAGGCACATCTCATACCATCTCACAGAACTTGTGAGATGAAGAGTTGAAAATTAATACAATTAATAACCTTACTTTCAGTCAAGCGCCTCCTGGGGGGGGTTGGGTTTTTTTGTTTTCTTTTATCTTATTTATCTGTTGTATTTACTGTGTAGCACCGTGCAAGCTGTTGAAAAGGAAGACTCATTGAAGTCTGGTGCTATAGCCTCTATTTAGACTTAGATGCGTTTTACTTGGCATTGTTGTTTTGGCTCCAACTGTTGTCAAATGGATGTGGGGGGGAGACAAATACAAATTTAGTTCTATTATATAGACAGTTGTGATCTTGTGTGCCATTTGAAATGGTCTTGGGGACTTTAGAAGGCTGCAACCCACACTTTAAGAATCGTCCTGATTCATGGCCTTGCCCTGTTGGTTTTCAACTCATGACAGCAGGAGACTCAAGACTAAGAAATAACAACGAAGCAGGCATACCTCTAAAGGTCATCACTGAACCAGAAAAAAATGCTTCTTGTGGTAGTTTGAAAGCAAAGTGTTCCCCTGAGACTCATGTATTCGAATATTTGCTTCCTAGACAACTGGCACTCTTTCGGAAGGGTATGCAGAGGCATGGCCGTGATAAAGAAAGTGCGCCACTGGGGGTCGGGCTTTGAGGGTTTAAAAGCTTTGCCCTACTTTCAGTTCTTTTTCTCTGCTTTGTGTTTGCAGCTGAACGTCTGATCTCTCAGCTTCCTGCAGCCATGCCTTACATACTTTAAGGACTCTCCCTGTGAAACCACAAGGCCAAAGAAACTCCACTGTAAAATGCTTTAGTCCTGGAACTGGATCACAGCAAAAGAAACATGACCAATAGGCTTCTCAAATGCAATTACACTAACATGGGATTTGTAAGTCACAAATGTCCAAATAAAATAACAAACCTACTTGTTCATGAGATCTTTTTTTATAAGATATTAATGTTTTATATATAGGTGTGTGTGTATGTATAAAAATAAACAAACAGGTTATTTGAGATCTCTCTGTTTTTTAAACAATCACAGTGAAAGTATCAACAATAGATGATGGTGCTACTCAGGTAATCTAGTTTATATCCCTTCATTTAGTGCAAAAAAAAGGGATTCCCCTACTGGGCTAAGACTTCTGCTACATTAAGCCACTTAGAAAGGTTGCCAGCAAAAATAAAAAAGCAGAAGAAACTCTGGCATGTATTAAGCAACAGAAAGACATGCAGAAGTAGAGGAAGAAGTGACTCTGGATCTTTTGTTTAATTCTGACAAGATTGGACTCCATTGTAAATAACCATTTCTCTTCGGGCTCCAAGTTCCGAAGGGAGCAGAATGATTTTTGGCTTGTATAAAACTGCCAGGTATCCAGGGCCGAGCCTGGGCAGCTTACACCTGTGCCGATATGTTCATTCAGGTTCATGTAGTTTACATGTATCCCCTAAGCACGTGCCTCTATAGGTTTAAAGTGACATCGCCTAGCCTTATGCTTTTCAACAGTTCTGGCAGTTTTAGTACAGAAGGTAACTTTGCAGAACGTAAGTGACTTCCTTATTTAATGTAGAACACGTGTAGGTATTGTAAAAACTCTGCCCCCTATTCGTTTCCTCTTGGCCTGCCTCTCTGCTCCACAGTATCTAATTATATCCTGGATGGTGTCTGTAATGGCTTTCCTCCACATTTGATACGCGCGATTTGAAATACAAAGCCTTCTGTGCTGAGAGTAGAGGGGAAGCGTTTAGCAGAGGGAGGTAGCGAGACCTCATACAAGAAGTTTGGTAGGCCCCTGAACTCCAGGTCTAAGAGGAACCAGATCCCTCCTCTACACCGTATGGGCTGCTCCAAGAACTGATTGTGAACCTGTCAGCCTGACTAATCCAGGACTCAACTTCTCTGCTCATCGAAGTAGTTTTCCTTCTGGGAAGAGAACATTTCTGGTGTGACAACACTTACTGGAGACAGGGCTGTACTAATCTGGAGGCTGAGTGTACAAATGCACACTCAGAGCCCCACCTTTTCTATGTTGTCCCTGCTCAGGTTAATGGAGTTTCTTCCAAACTAAGAGGTAGCTGCAACCCATTATGGAGCAGTCCATTTACCAGAAATATGGTAGAGCAGATATTAAACGCAAGAAATAAACTCACGGTACACACTCAGAAGCCCACTGTAATGGAATTCTGTTGGCAGAGGAGAGACTTCTGGGAATATAGATCAAATTAATTCTTCAGCTGTTCACATATCCCTGTGGCTACGGTAAGATGCAAACACTGGTATCTCTTCCCACGCCCGCCTTGAAACCCCAGTACAAGGTCCAAATGCTGCTCTGTGCAGCCCCGGCTCCCAGCCGGCTGTTATGAGGCTTTCCGTTCTGCTCCAGGAAGAGTCTAACGCAGTGAGCTTTCATTCTCTGCTCTGGTCTTAAAGTCGATGTTCCGGAAGCCAGGGCTTCCCTCTCGCTCTTGTGCTTGGGCTGTAATCGGTGCGAAGCAGGAAGGTCATGTTTATGGATATCAGTAGAAAGGACTTCTGCTACAAAATTGCGCTTTGCAGACATCTGCACAAAATGAAGCTATGTTAGGTGTATGTCGCGATGCGCTAGAGTGGGCAAAACCAGTCTCTAAACAATGGCAACACTAAAATACTCCCATGGATACTGACTCTAGATGGAAAGGGTTGAAAGCTCTAAATATGCAATGGACAAGATTCCAAACACTGATTCCTACTGTGTCTCAGGGATAAATTCACAGAAAAGGAGCAACACAATTGACTAGAGCGTTTTATTACATATTGATTAATAAGTACAAGGTTCTACCTCTGTATCTCTCATCACGTGCTTTGGCAATGCCACTAATAGGAGGGCCAGAAATGAAGTGCGAACGTAAGGGGACTCACTCTGTCTTTCCTTCAATCAGACTCTCCAAACAGATGCCGGTTATCTATTATGTTTGCCAAACTGAGCCCTGTGATGTCGGGAAAGTGTTTCTAGTATCCATCATTCAAACCTAAGTCATGTAACAAGTACGTTGAAGAAGTGTGGGAAATCCATGGGAAGAATCATTTCCTTTCTGACTACAGAATGCTGGCGAAGAACAGTAAGGAGGTTTAGGAGAAGGTAAGTCTCGATTCTAAGAGCAAGGATTTAAAAAACAAACCAACAAATGAAAAACCGGATGAGAGGAGAGAAAGTCAGGTGCCAACCAACACAGTGCAGAGCAATTCCCAACTCTGTCTACACTAGAAACTACCGTAAGCTGCACATGGACAAAGAGACTAAGACAAATTTGGTGACGTAGCAGAGAGGGCCCCAGCCCCAGGTGACCGCAGCATTGGCTCTGACACTGGTTCCTGAGAGGACCCTTCGGCATTTAGCTCTCAGGGCTCTGAAATTTTAATGACTAAAAAGGAGTTGGAATGGATAATTCGGGAGGTCCCTTTAGATTTTACTCTCAAGTTTCTTTAAAGATTTTGGCAAAGATCTTTAAAGTATTGTGAAATACTAAAAATTTATTGAGGGTACTGCCACGGAATTATGTAGCTATGGAAGGCATAATTTAAATAAGTAGTTTCCTCCTAAGAGACCAGCTGAGTTTTGAAAGCTAAGTTTCAAAGTATGTATTAAGTAAGGTGAACTATAGATGCAGCCATCACTGCAATGTCCAGTAAAACAGGAAGCTCTGTGTTTGTCTAGCCCCAAAGACTATCAATTATCAAATGTTCTGCTGCCTAAAATTAAGAAGTCTTGGTTAAGGGGAAATCACCTTGGGGAGGGATCTAATATTTTGTTTCATCTCTTCAAGAATCCCTAAAAAGCCCTCAGCTGTCCCTCACATGTCCCAGTGTTTGATCTTCCTAAAGAGGTACTTTCGTGGAAATAACACTCTTTGAGAGGCATTACGAGAGCAGCCCCAAGCTTTTTAAGGACATGTTAGTTGCAAACAATGGCCTATAAAAAGTCCAACATCTGGCCATTGGCATGGAGTCCTTGACATGGAGCACAAAGCCTATTTAGACTAATCCCAACACACATC
Organism: Ondatra zibethicus; assembly: GCA_004026605.1. NCBI lineage: Eukaryota > Metazoa > Chordata > Mammalia > Rodentia > Cricetidae > Ondatra > Ondatra zibethicus. The sequence continues at coordinate 111,312 of PVIU01003719.1, forward strand.
TTCAGCCTCTTGTCTTCCACATGGCCCCTTCCAACAGCACAGAGTAGTGCCTGTTCCTCAGTTATCCGCACTGTTTCTTGATGTCATGACTTTGCACAGCTCTGCTTACTATTCACGGAAGCTCCTATGAACTCTCAAAGCCCATCCTCAGTACGTATTCCCTGCACCAAGGCTGCAGCTCCTAAACCTTCCAAAACAGCATCATCAAATGGAACTTACCTGGGACATGCTCACTCAACCACCACAGTAGCTTCTGTGACATAGGTGTTTCATTACTGAGCTATCTTGGGACCCAGCAAATATCAACTTTGCAAAATGAATGTCTGCAGAAGGGTGGGAACAGAAGACAGGAGGACTCAAATGTAAGCTAAGCAATGTGAATATTTAAAAGTCAAATTATTTCTAGAAAATAAGTTTGGTACAAGATGAAGAAACCCACCTATGACTAAAAAGCATCTTTGGAGTCTAGGCTTTTAAATGACAAAACAAATACAAACTCTAGTTTCCTTTAATCTCAACACTGTATGTCAAGGCTTCTGTGTATCAATATTTATGACATTTTGAATGAGTGAATGAATGTAATACACCTCAACCATTTTAGAGAAATAATAACAAATAATAAACTCTTAAGTTTCCTTTCTGCCATTTCTGCATAACATGACATTAGATAACACGACACAAGTTAATGCCTTTTGCTAGAAAGGCACTTGTCACATGAATAATGCACAGAACTATTTTATAAATATTAATGTATGCTGTTAGCCTCACATCTGTTAGTCAAATAACCAAGAGCAAACCGGAAGACAAAGTATGAGCACTGCACTTATCCAAAACTGTGGACTACTACAGCGAAAGACACCACTGGGTCCTTAAGCAAGAACAACAAAATGACACCATCCTCTGGAAGTACGCCCTCTGGAGAATTTAAGTTGTTAGTCACAGAAGCCGAACAGTCAGCAGAGATTAGAGAAGCACATCTCAGCCCCTGATAATAGCCAATACTCAGTGAGCAACTGCTACGTGCCAGCAAATGGACTAGGGTCCTCGCCAGGATTAACTCGCTTGGCTGAGGTGAGAACTGAGCCACCTAGGTCTGAATTCCACGCAGACTATATCACATGCAAGAAGACTTAAGAACACAGGGGAGTGAACTGAGCAGAAGATGAACAAAATCTCAAGTTCACTGGATGCTGAAGACCTGAGATCTGGATGAAGCAGGGCAGAAATGTAACTGACTTTCAGGCTGGGGACACCCATCTCCAGGGAACATGACCTTAAGGCCCACTGATGAGGATCCCTTAACCATTGGGAACCAACATACACACCTTAGGCCAAGACAAACAATCCGTGGGCAAACCTTTACAACCATCAGAGGGACAGAAATCTAAGCATATAAATGTGATCTCAACTCTCCTACCCTCTAAGGAACAAGGGTTTCTTTGTGAGAGCAAACAATGCTTTCGTATGCAGCAAGACTCCTGAAGGGCACAGAATGACTTTTTAAAGGTGTAATGATCTATAAGTAGCATTAAGGAATGCTTTCAGGAAAATAACTTTGTGAATTCAGTTGGCATTTGCTGCAAGAAATGTTTTCATATATCAACTTAAGCCTGCTGCGAGCATCACCTTACTAATGCCTGCATACTTCAAGATCCATTGAGTGGAAGATGATCTTCAAAGGAGAGATAGTCCAACAATGGGACTTCTGGCTGATTCTTACCTGCAGTACCAACACTCTTCTTCAAAGCACCTCCCCTAAAGCTCTTTCTTGAAAATCTAAACCTTCAGGATTGGAGGGGGTAGCTCAGTGGCAGAACACTTGCCTACCATGTAGAAGCCCTTGAGCTCAGCTCTCAACATCATAGTGGGTAGTGTGTGTATATGTTTGTGCGTGTGTGTGTGTGTGTGTGTGAGAGAGAGAGAGAGAGAAAGAGAGAGAGAGAGAGAGAGAGAGAAAGAGAGAGAGAGAGAGAAAGCAAAAAGTCAATAACCCAAACCTGTGTGTGGGTTCGGGGGTGTGTATAGTAAGATATGTCTACATTTGATCTCACGTATGTCTACCTATTATTACAGGACTCTCTTGTTATTTGGTTCCAGCTTGCCAGTAACAGTTAACGAGCACAACGATTTTGTGAACAGTGTAAGGTTTCCTAGCTACCGCTAGGCAATTCATTTCACCATTAGGGTAAACTTAATGTGTACATCTAGATTTTTATAATTTCTGGCTACTATTTATGAGAACAGTAGTGGTGTAAAATTAAAAACGAGAACTAGAGTAAGAGCGGCAGCTTATTAGGGAACCCCAGTGGCAACTCGAGAACTGTCCAACACAGTGACTTTAAAGACAGTCCGCCCTTCAAATTTGCCCTGGATTCTCCATCACGAAGCAAAAGCCAACTATGGGCCAATGAAAAGCGTTCTTGCCTTCCGACATGTCAGGGAACAAATACTCCCATCTTGGGGGTCCGGTCCGGACTGGTGGTTTATGCAGCATTGGTGTAACCCCTAAAGCACAACTGAAACTCATCACACGAGTGACTACAACAGAAACAGCTTTAAAAACCTCAAGTCCATGTTTGCATGACGTGGCTGCACGTTTCTCAAAACCCTGGGAGTTTCTGCCAGGTGGTAGCTGAATCTCTAAACACAATGGATACCCAGCTCAAAGTCAAGGTTTAGCGTTGGCAGGGGGGGGGGCAGTCAGTAACTGCACACACAGGACCTGAGTCCATGTGGCTTCTCCCTGCCTGGGGAGTCACACTGACAAATGAATCTGTGCCCTGCTCCAGCTGGCCTTTCAACAACTTGCACTTAGCAGCCTGCTCCTCCTGCTCTCAGTGGAAAAAGTAGCCTCGGGGCCCAGGCCCAGTTCCAACCATTAGAATCATCCACACCTTTGGGTGTGTGCATGGCTCACACACACCCTTCCTCCTGAGGTCCAAGGCAGGCATCAACTTTGTGGCAAGACTTTCCCTAATTATTTTATTTGGTAAACATACAAGCCAGCTAGTCCCTTTATTTTATTTTTTTATTTTGTCATTTCTTTCTTTACCACAAAGCTTTAAGTGGGTAGGGATTTTTGCCTGCCTTTACCTCTGTACCTTCTGGGACTGCAGTAGAATTCAACACAAGCAGGTCCTCCAGAAATATCTCCTGAGTCAATTCCCCGGGTCCAGGTACATTTTCATCTCCATGGACTTCTGTAGATAGCATTTCTCTTCTTGGTACCATTGGCCTCCTCTTCCTCTAGACAGAAGCAACTACCCAGTCTAGCTTAACCAGCTTCTGAGTGTCTAAGATTTTCTCCACACGCCCCATCTAGGAGATCCATCCACAACCCAGCCCTCACCTTAAAGCATTCAATGGCTGCTCTGCAGCTGAACTCTTAAGTTTCTGGGAGCCAAAGATACCTTCTTCATTTCCAGCCTTGTTCCGTGTAGAGCCGATGGAGAGCAAACAGTGAGGCTACGGAACCCACTTGGGTACATCTGGGTCGGTGACCAACCAGCAGCATTCTCTACTACAGCTACTACACAGCAAAACAAAACAAAAGCGGCAGCTTTCCCATCCTCCTGTAGGTCTCCGAGAGTCAGGGTTGCACTGTGTGCACATTCATATTTAATATCAGGAGATGCAAAATAAATAAACTTTACAGTAATTATGCCTTCTGGGGGCAAGATGGTAATTTTCAGGTATTTTAAACCATAGCAGTGTGAAAGAATGAAGTTCATACATTTTTGTATTTCTAATTAGAACACATGCATGCATAAGCATGCACTCGCAGAGAGTAAACGAGTCTGCTTCAAGTGAAATGTAAACAAAAAGCATGAATCACCCAATTCTTCTCTCACATGCTACCACAGTACATATTCCCATCTGCAGTCAGGGAGGTGGATGTTTCAAAATCGGTTTTCTGCGATGGTATTCTATTTAAAGTCAGTCTTCGGAGTTGTGAAGAAAACCACGAGGAAATTATTCAAATTATTCAAATTGCAAGACTCACAATTTGAGGACCTAGATCTACCCTAACGCACACCCAAAGGTTGGAAAATCACTTCGCAGTTTTGCTAAGTACAGTGCAGGCTTCAAGAATGGATAGATTTTTATATACAAAAAGAAAGAACTAAACTGGCGTACTTTCCAAAGGGCATTATAATCAAGCCCACAGCCTGGTTAGCTAGCTGTAAGGATCACTAGTGTCCACCAAATGATTAGGGAGACACAATGATATGCAGCTGTGCACTGAATGCAGGCACCTGGAATGTTCTTCAAGACTTCTGTTGGTTCTGAACCTGCCAATTCATGGCCATGGCTATGTTCTCAGGCAGACTAGAGATGCACGCCTCAAATCATGAGATTCTGGCATTCTTGTATTTGCCTCCCTTCTTGCAGCAGCCAAGTTAAGGAATGCCTTCTGTATACACCTTGCTTAAACAGCCAATGAATGAACCTAAGAACCAAGGCATTTCTAGTCAGTAACATTGCGGAGCACTTGTCCCAGGGCTTCGCACAATGCTGTGTGAGAAGGAGAGAAGGGAGACAGTACCCTTGCTTCCCACAGACGCAGAATAACCACGGGGCACTGGTTACCTCAGGACAACCTTGGGCTAAGGAAGAGTTAATTGCCTAGGCACAGAGATTCCAGCTGCAGAGGAAACCCAATTCCTTCAAGTCCAGGGGCAATGGGATGTCTCTACTCCAAAACAGGTGTCTCACAAACAGACTCTGCCATCATTTCTCCTCCCTTCGCAAAAGCATGGGCTTTAATTTTCAGTATCTCTAACAAAAATGCTGGCTCACCTTCCCATCAAATGGCACTGCAGTTTGGAAACAGTATAACTAACTCATGACTAGAGAAGGGCTTACATAGATTCTCCACCAAAGAATTCAGTTAGGAGGAAATGTCTGTCCTGCCGAGGGACAATAAGCTGGAGAGGCAGGGGCGGGCGGGCGAGTGGGTGTGTGCATCATTACCCTGAGGTTTGTCCTGAAAACCTTTTCCAAGAGAGGTGACTGACCCTCTCTTGTCCAGTGTGGTCCATTAGCAATAGAAAAGAGAGAGACAGATGAGTAACAATTAACCTCAGTGTTGCTCTGGTCCCATCACTAACCTAACACATTATTTCTCGAGTGGGCCCTACTCCACTTTACATAATGGGATGCAGGTTTTTTGGGTGGGTGGGTCTTTCCTATTCTAATACTAACACATTTGGTTTCTGGAGTGAGAAATATGCTCAGTCTGTACAGTCGCCGGATGTTCCTGTTTTCAATCCATCCTTTTCAACATCTCCAACATCCTGAGCATTCCTGTATCTGCCTCCCTTCTTTACCTCAAACCCCTTCCTCATTACCCCACCTTCTGTGGCAGCTTACTTGCCTGAAGCCAGCTCTGCTGAAGGTTCAACATCCACCTAGTCTGAAGAAAAACACACCTGTTCCTGCCTGTCAACCCTCTGGGTGGAAGCCTTCTGGACTACTTTGGGGAGGTGGGGGAGTTAATACCACCCTGTGTTTTCTTTCCCTCCATCCCACCCCAAGGCCATGGGGCAAGCCTTCCCCCTCCTGATTCCTTCCTGTTTCCCAGGCCAGGTCCATCCAGGACATCCAACTGCCAGGGGTCAGAGTGCCGCATTCCAGCGGCTTCACACCACCACATGGATGGCTCCAGATTCCTTCGTGGGGGGTGGGGGCAGGGCAAGGAGGCTGGAGTTAAAAGTTCACCAGGGGCCAATTCCAGCTCACTGTACTCTATGCTCTGGACAACACCATGGGGGCCAGAGGGAAAACAGGGACCCCAAAGAACTCCTTCCACAATGGACAAGGACAAGTTTTCCAACCTCTGTGGACGAGGGAGGAAGGTGAGGCCATCATTACAGACTTGGAGGAGCTTTTTAAAACAGTGAGAGCACTGGATAACTGTCTCAGGGTCTCAGATGTAATCGCAGAATGGGGGGCTGGCCGAGAAAGGCTTTTCTGAAGAAGCATGGCCATGATTCTGGATCCCAATAAAGGAATAGTTCTCTGGCCCCAGTTTCTTTCAGAGTCTGTCTGATAAAATGCCACTTCCACTTCCAGATGACATCCAAACGTCTCAAGCCCCTGAGCAACAACATAGATCCTCTCCCTATACTGAATTTCTCTTCATCTCAAGCCCAGATCTCCCAGACTGTGTAGGCCAAATTGTAGGGTTAAACAGGGCCATGTCAGAATGTGGCTGCCTTGCTGGAAACAGATCTGAGAGGGAAGGAAGAGAGAGGAGATGCTGGGAGAGTACGGAAGTGAAGGAAGGAAAGGAGCCTATTTAGGGTGCCGTACCCTTCACATGTCAGTCAAAGTCACAGAAAAACACATCAGCCAGATTCTGTCTCAAGACAGAGTTGGAGAAGAACCCTGAATGGATCAGATCTATCAGCTACACTGTTAAGTAAATGTTTTCTTCCCCAATCATTGCTGAATAGCACAGACTAAGCAAGTGTGTAAGAGTTACTAAGACCCTACAAAAAGAAATGCCAAGACCCAACTGACTCTAAGCAATTACTTTTGTTTAAAAAAAGAGAAAAGGAATTCCTGACCAATTAACCACTCATCACCCACCTCCTTCTTATCAAGCAAGGGTTGCTGTAAGGCTGTCTCAGTTATTAAGACTCAACCACCAGTAAGAAGCGGCTCTGTAAGTGGCAGATCATCAGGAATTAGCTGGTATCTGGACTCCCTTCCCCTCGCTCCCTCCCTCTCCTGCACACACTACCTTCCAGAAGAAAATGGCTCAGTGCTCTGTTCACAAAAAACTGCACATTACTGCCACGAGCCGCTCTCCCGGTATTGTTGGCAGGCTGCGTTCCTGTCAGCGATGAAATAAAAGCGCCTGAGCTTTGCACATAAGCAGTGTGGAACTACAGCAGAAGCAATTAGACGGCCCATAAAGTGCGCCTATGACAGCCCTTCCTTTTATGAAGATCCAACTTTAAATGGACCGCTTCAATGTGGGTGAGACAGATGTGGGGAAGAGAAAGGGACCGCATGCCCTTCCATTCCCCTCACAAGGATGAATCCTTTAAACCAGGACAAAATAATCTCGCCACACAAGAACCACCCTGCCGTCATTTGCATTACAATAAAGTTATTACTTTTTTCTTTTTTGTAAGTTGAGTACCAGGGAAAGATTTAATGGGGGGAAAAGTCCTGGAATGCCCTGAGAAGTAGAATGGGAAGTTATTAAGATGACCATGAACAGTAGAAATGGGGTTTTTAAACAGGACAAACTGCCTTCCTTTTCTTTGCATGAGTACACGTACAGGTTTGTCTAAAGCTCTAACAAACTCCACCATGAAACAGGATTACTTCTGCAATCCTGTCATATAAATAATCTATCTAAATTAAATACTTTTTGAATGTGAAGAAACGCTTAGAAAAAAAAAAAACCCAAACCAGGCACAGGACTTCCGTGCCCAGCCCTTTACACCGTTCCTAGCTAGGATGGCCTTTTAAAAACTGCAGCTGCCAGATTCTGGAGCCAAATGTCTTGTCCTCCAGCTCACTCTTTACCACATGAAATCTTGTCAGCAAAAAACTTCGAAATTTGTTTTCTGTGGAGAAAACAAAAACAAAACAACTGCCAAAGACTCAGCTCATTTTGTAAGAGCTGTGATGGTTCTCCCCAGGGGAAGCCTCTGGACAAATCACAGATGATTGGTGGCATCCCACCCTGCCCTCCCTCCTGCCCAACCTGCCCCTCCTGCCCACCCTGCCAACTCTGCCCACCTTGCCCCAACCCCGAAAGCTCATCTGGACCATTTGCAGACCATCTGTTCCTCTGGAATGAGTGGGAACTCTGAGAGGCACCCTCAGATTCAATACCCAAGGCGGCACCTACCTATGAAGGAAGTCATCATTAGATGCTCCTTCCAAGCACCGGTACCACCCAATGAAAGAAAAAATACTTACCAACTATTCATTCATTAAAAAAAGACACTAAGCAATTGCTACTTACATGCCCCTACACTAGGTACTGAGGAGTTAACAAAAGGACACAGTAAACAACTTAATTACAAAATATCTCTCTACCCTAGTGGAATGCCCACCTGAAAGGAAAACATGAGTGAGGATACAGGGTGAGCCCATAAATAGAGAGCAGAGCTTTCTTATTATATCCACCACCTATTTTAGGAGCTTGGAATGTCCCAATAACAGTGTTTACTGGAAATAAGTCACCTGATTAAGCTCTTTCATCTTCCCCAAATTACCTTAGGAGTCAGTGACTATTAACGAAGCTTCTGACTGACTGGGTATGTTAGATCTGATCAAATCACAGGCACACAGTGATTACAAGGGAATTTGGAACTCCCAACCAGCAAGTCAATATCCTCATGCCTACACTACTGAGTTGCAAACCAACAGAACTTCTATTTATAGTTAGTAAGAGAAAAGAAAACCACGTTCCAAACTTCTGAATATATAACACTTAACCCGGCATTTAACAAGCACCTGGTGTGTAAAACCCACTGTTTTATGCCAAGGTACAAAGACAGAATGACAACCAGCATTTACTGTGCATGCAGCGTGTGCAACCTACTATTCTAATTCCTTTGCACGAGTGAATGAAATTAATCATTTCTCCTAACCACCTAAATGAGAAGACACCAGCATCATGGCCATTTCCAGATGCAAAGCACAGAGAGTGAGTGGCTTGGCCAGGATAATGCAATCTCACAGCACACAAGTTGCTGGGTTGGGCTGTGAACCGACTTCAGAGCATGAACTCCCACCCAGAGGCAATTTTGCCTCTATTAATAAAATGTGGTTTCTCTCGAAGGAATCTGTCATCTAGATTTTTCCCAAGGAAGTAATTTTCTCCAGCTAGTCTTTCTTGAAACTTGACCCTAACACTCCATAGTAAATGGAGACCACGCTAATGGCACATGTGGGTATCATGTCCCATGAGGACCCTGACCCCACTGTCTGGGGAACTAGCACTAAGGTAGTACTGAGTGGGGGGGGGCTATATTGGCACCACAGGGTAGGCAAGGAGTGCCTACTAATGAGGAGAGCTGCGGTCACTGGCTAGACATATCCCCAAGTTCATATGTGTGGGCTGGGAGGTGGGGAATCAACCACGGACAGCTTTTCCATGTGGGCTTTTCCTGAGCCCCATGGGTAGAAGCAATGGAAAGAATTCAGACCCTGTGCAAGGCAGGTCAGTGGCCAACTAACAGACACACGAAAGCCAAGGTTAGGCAGCTGCTGCCCTTGCCGTGTGCTGGACACAGTGAAGGACAGGCACAGCGCACAAACGCACACACGCTGCTCTGGCCGTCAAAGACAGTGTGCCTGTAGTAGACACAGAAACTGTCTTCCCCCCCAAAAAATTTGATGCTCATTTTTTAATTGAAATTGAATATTGAAATAAGAATGCAGAAAGAAATGGACGATGGCTGAGGCCAGCATAATGTTGGAGTCACCGAAGATAGCCACCAAAGGAAAGCCAGACTCAAAGGCTGCCTTTTGGAAGGAATGACTCTTAATGAGGGAAAGTGTGAAGCAGCTATAAACATCCATCCATAAACAATCCCGTCCAGCATCCACTTCTGGCCAGAACCTCAAACTATGTCTATGCCTTCTAACAGCTGCCCATGCCAACAGCCAGACATAAACCCAAGGCTCTCAAAATCCAGCTCCGCCTCCCTGCTCATCTGAGTTGGCCAAACTCCAGGGCCCTGTAAGCGATGAAATGCAGTCCAGCCACATCATACTGTCATTCACCTACTGTTTCAACCCCTCTTCCTTATGCAGCTATGCTGCTCTACAGGCTGCATCGTCTGGCATACAAGGACGACACCCATCGAGCGCTTTATAAATGGATTTACACGTTTATAAGCCGGGGTGATGGAGCCCTTGTCGTCTGGGGAGACAATAGAGAACAGCTGATTAAAGATTAACTACAGCACTGGAGCCGAGCTATTGAGTCTCATCTCAAAATGGCTTTATAAACAGATCTCAATAGCGCAGGCCCCACCTTGAGTTACACCTTAGGAAAGTCCCAGGCCTTCTCTTTTTTTTTTTTCAAACCTTTTCTGATTTGCGAGCAGCTTTCTCACACTTGTTTCCTCTGTGAGACACGACTTCAGCACACACACTTGGATGTGTTAAAGGTGAAGAAGAATGGCAAACATCTGTCCATGATTGTAGAAAATATTGATTAAGCTATGTGCTTTAATCTGGGAGTTTTTACATGCTAACTTAATGTTATTATCATAAATCTCATAAATACCTAAGGTTAAATTGCTAAATTTGACATTATTTCACCTACAAATTACTTCTTTAGTGCCAAGTTATGTTCCTTTAAGTCAGTATTTTGGTTTAAAAAAAGTATTTCTTAAGTACTAGTTAAACACATACACACACACACACACAGAAAGCTTAGTCTAGATAGGTACTCTTTCCAAATAACAAGTAGCCTGGCAGTGTTTTTTTATGGACTATTTTGATTGGCATATATCATACACAGTGTACACTTATAATTCAGACACATGCACTATGGGGGCAACCAAAATATTTTGTATTCCTCAAATCTAAAGGGACTCAAAATAAATACAAGACATCTACGTGAAACCTGATCATATGGCTTTATAGACTATTTGTGCAAATGGCAGAGTCAAGAGCTTTTAAATATGGAAAAAACTGAAATATGAAAACACAGGCTATAAATTGGGTAGGTAACTAGCATCAGAATTGTAGAAACAAGTAGAAAGTTGATAGTATTAAAAAAATATATGTTTCCCTGCTAGGATTTTAACCATCAACTCTGACCATTCATCTAGTTTGTGCCTTGCTGGATAACATCTAGGTTTCCATGTTTCATTTTAGAGACTGACAGAAGTGGGGGATTGTTTGAAATAGATAAAATCCACAGTAACTACAATATATGGTATATGCAGCGTACAAAGGCTGCAAATTCATTGTGAAGCTAATATCTAGTTCCTATTTAGGATTGAGTTAGTTAAACTCATTATTCATACTAAATAAGCATATGTAATTCTATTATATGCTACTCCACTCTCCTCCTCCCCCAAAGCAATAAACTAAAATTGTCCCTCTCAGTGGGCTAACGACTTACACAAAACCTACAATCATTAGTTAGTTCTGCAAAGCTCCGGTGCTCTTAGGAGTCACTGCAGTTCTGGTGGTACAGAATATATAACAATGAAGAGCTAAATTACGCTCTGAGCAGAGATGCAAAGGGCAGATGATAAATACTCAGTGGTTAATCCTTACTTAGCAGGGGAGATGGCACAATTGCCGTCAACTGCTGGAAGAACTTAGGTACCCAGAAAACTTTTTGATGAAGTTCATCTGGAATGACTTTTTTTTTTGTCCTTCTTGAAAGAAATGAAGTAGAAGTCTATAGTCAGTGCAACCCAATCCCTTGGCTTAAATTAAAAAAGGAAATTATGTAACGAGGTAGGAAAGTGTGCCCACTAACTTGAAAGAAGCAGGTGCAAAATGCATGGTTAAAAACAAAACAACTCCATGTATAGAAGACTAGATAGGAATATACACAGGAACATGAAGCTGGTTCTGTGTTTGAAGAAGAGTATTATGGATAACTTTCCCTTCGCTGTTCCTCAGTTCTCTAGTAAAGTCACTCTACTTTTGTAATAGCTTTGTGTATGATGGCAGCAGGCCTGATATTTGGCCCCAGCACATAGTGTACTAGTGATGGAGACTAAGATGTTCAAACCTGGAGCTACAAAGTAAGATTTTAGATAAGGGACCATGAATGAACCTTAGGTTTCCTTTTACATGAAGGGTGCTGCATATGTAACTTAGCACCAAGGATTTTGTTTTGCCTTGTTTTTTGAGACAGGTTTTCTCTGTAGCTTTGGAGCCTGTCATGGAACTAGCTCTCGTAGACCAGGCTGGCTTTGAATTCACAGAGATCCACCTGCCTCTACCTCCCCCAGATTGCTGGGATTAAAGGCATGTGCCACCACTGGCTAGCACCAAGAATTTTTAAGCAACAAGGTTTTAAGGAATGTTTTTTAATCAATCCTTTTGGATAGGCTGCCTTTGTGAACACCCTGGTCATGACATTTGTAACTATAAACCTCTTGATAACCCCAGTAACTTCAGAAAATAAAGATCCAGGCAAATTTATGCACAGAAACAATGTACATGCATTTATCTCTACACACCAATGATGGCCAGAGACAGGAGGACTTGTTGGAACCAGGAGTCTAGAGCTCCATGAACTCACGATAGTCACCAAGACTAGACAGAAAGAGGTTGTTGTCAGGAACCTTCCCTGCGCCCATGCGTGTTACACATATGGTTGCTTGTATATGAATATGCACATATCACAAAATCCATGCATATACACAGCTGTCCACTGTAGTGACCCATGTTCCCCTGTAAGGAATGCAGAATGTCTGTTTCCACAGGTGCAGACTCATGGATAACATTCCCACTACCACTCTGCCAGGCCACTGGTTACTCTGCAAGACTCCATCCTAGGAGTCTTCCCTGCCCCCAGCAGCCCTCCTGTTTGCCTTCTCTATCTCAAACATCACTTTTCTCCTCAAGTGCCATCGCTGGGTTCAAATGTAGGCATGATAAGCCAGTCAAAACCAGTTCAAACAACGACCTTCCCCCAATAGCTTTGAGGGGTTCTTTTCAAGACTTGGGGAGTATAGCTACCCATGTGACTGAAATGGTACTTTCTCTTTAGAGTTCACACTCACTTCTCCAGTCCTCTCCTCCCAGGAGTCTTTCTGTTACAAGGACAGTTTGCTTTGGTTTACAGTCTGATGGGCACGCCCTCCTTCAAGTATGCTTCCCAGTCCTCAACCTCCATTCATTTATTCTGCTGAAGTCCAAGGTGGGTGTACTGCAGCAGCTGCAGCAGCAAGCAAGTATGCTCAGGGTTCTTCACCGCCCCCCTGAGTTAACTAGAGGAGGCACAGGTTTAAGAACACAGGCCTCAGAGGGGCACTGTTTGTCATCAAATCAAAAGTGCCACCTGCTGAGAAAGATCTTAAAAACAAAACAAAACAAAAACAGCATGCAAAGAGGGAAACCCGGTCCTGAAGTCTCGAGGCTCACTTTTATTTAAGCCTCCGATATTTCTAGGGAGCTAACAGATCAGGGAATCGCCAAAGTACTTAACTTAGACGTCTCTACTTTTCATTGCCAACTATGGGCTGTGGACAACCCGAGGAACTTAGCCATCTGTTCCAACATCCCCTTTCCAGTTCCAAAAATCTTTAATAACAGTAAGAGGTGATCAATAAGAAGACCTGAACTGGGTGACTGGGAAACCCAGCAACTGTAATAGGAACCTATCAACAATTACAGCTGGGTATGGGATGAGCATCTAAAATGTGCAAATGACAGATTGCGGTAGCACTGACATCAAAATCAACGCGGCCTAAGAAAATGGGACTCCCAAGGCGTGTTTGCTTCAATGATTAAACTACATGGGAGGGGGTAGTCTGAGCCCAAGGCCCTGCCTGGGTTTGGTCCCAGCACTGGCTGGACCACACACCTGCCAGAGTGAGTCTATAGGTGTCTGTGACTTGACCCCTGCGCTTTATCTTGTTCAAATCTTCTCTGGCAGCAGAGAGAGGGGCTTAGTCTAATTTGCGCCGGTTCCCTTAAGTATCCAATGTCAGTCTGCCTTAGTTTGTAAATCACTGTAAGACCTTTAGGAAAACAAACAAACAAAAAGTTCAGGACTAGTGTTGAAGGAAAAACAACTTCCCACAACTAAATACAACAAGTTGGGGCTCCTGCTACTAATCATCAAAGATTCCTCAGTCCCTAAAATTACAGGGTTTGGAATAAATCCAAAGGAGATTGTACTTCCCCAAATTCCTCTTATTGCATTCCTGTGGACTTCCTGCTGAAAGCCACTGGGAGGCATTTTCATTATCCAGTCACACACCTCCACCCTCCTGCTGTTGGTTTAGGATTTTCTTCCCCAGAGGAACCTAAATTCCTCAGGACCTGGGAGATAACCTGAAAGGGTGAGCAAGCAGCCCAACTCACTGCACTTAACACAGACTTCACACATCCAAGGCATTGTGGTTGAACTCAAGTCCCTCCCAGTGAGCGGGCACCATTTTGGATTTGCTGAGACTCCAGAAATCTATTTTACTGACAAGTGTTCCCGATCAGACGCGTGGTCACGAAGTTGCTCATAATCCTTTCTCAGAAGTTTATCAGCAGCTAATCACCCTACCTGTTCAGTGCACCAGACTCCCTGGCCATCAGGAAAAGGCTAGCAGTAAGCACTTCCTACAAGGACAATTCTCACAAGAAGGTGAGGGGGCTACACATGAAAGGGGACACTGATGACAAACGGGAGAGACAAGTCCTGATGAATAAATGAAAAAAAATGCTTTAAGATACTTGTAAAATAAATATGGCTGAATTCAACTCATTGTGGGAAAGCTACCAAAAACATAACACTTGCTGAGGTGGACACAGCTAAAACCGACTTGTGCGTCCTCTGGGAATGACAGGATTTTTTACCAGCAGTGGATGGGGATGTGGGGGGGGTGAGTCTAGGAACAGGTAAGTACCTCTCCTTTCAGTTTCCACAATACAAACCAAACGGCTGAGACGGAAAAGTTTTTGTCTAACATCTTGGATGACCTTGAGTCTAGATTTAGTCAACAAATGCTCATTGAGTTCTTCCTGTGTGCCAAGTGCCAGAATAACACACAATCCTGGCACCGAAGTGGATCACAACCAGGCAGGGAGGAAGGCAGAAATGTGAACTCTAACACAGTCTGAAAGGCCTAGAAGAAGGGAAGGGGAAAGTGCTATTTCTGGGCACCCAGGGGTAGGGGATGGCATTACTTTTTCCTGGGCAGGGCAGGAAGGCTTCACAAAGAAAGCAGCCTAGAGTCCAGGCCTGAAGGATGGGAACACATCAGAAGGGCTGCAGCTTTAGAGGCTCTGAAAGCCGACACCACACCCAGTTTCCAGTTCCTGGCCTCGCTGCTAGATCTGGTAGCGCAGGATAATGACAAACGTATTGAGCACATTTCCAACTTTCCAATTTTCTTCCAAGGGTCTCGGCCCAAGGTTGAAATCAGGTTGGAAAACTAAGACATTAGGAGTAAGACAGTTGGGTCTTTTAATTTAACACTCTTAATTTCCCCTTACCTGTGGGCTTTCAGTAATAATATGCAAACTAGCACAGCCCCATGGGAAGTTAAATGCTTATTACACTAAGATTAGAAACAACTGTAACGATTACACATATAAAATACACCCCCTTCCAGAGTAAAAAGGTTGACTATTCCTCCTTACTCCTCCTCTTTCTTTTTACTTCCTAATACCTTCTACTTTTCCATTCTCTCAAGAAACATTATCACCCAAGTATTTCTTACCCCAGGGCAAAAGCTTACATATTCACAGACAATTTAAAAAGTAAAATGCACGGGCTATTTTCATTGCCAAACGCAGCTGCAATTATGTATTTCTCTTGGATGTGTTTTATGCTATTAAAACTTGTAAATACTTTATCTCCCTCAAGTTTTCCAGGCCTCTGTTGGCAGAGCCTTCTCTCTCTTCGGTCTTTCTAAGTGTCTAATGTATTCGGAACAGAGCATCAATAAACTTGGCTGCCGAGGGCTCACCTTTTCCTAACTCAGCCTTTGAAAATTACAGGATCTCTTTCCAACAAAAAAGCACCTTTGGCTTCTTGTATTTTGTTTATTTCCCTACAGACGTCTTCCATTTCTCACCCTAGATTTCTGGGTTTGCTTTTGGCTCACACATCTAAAATTCCTTTATAAGGTCAAAAACTATGTTTAATGTTAGCCTGTTATAAAGCATCCTTCATTGCTCTGGACATATTAAAGCTTGTCTCAATCACCAAGAAATAAATGTCAGTATTCCTAAGCGCCACTTGCCTCCTCATCGATATTCCAATTAAACAGGCAGTTTGAAAGCCTTCCATTAGAGCCTATGTTCAAATGTAATAGATAAAACAGGGCTGGGGAGATGGTTCAATCAGTAGAGCACCTGTCACACAAGCGTAAGAACCTGGGTTCACATCACCCACACTCATGCAGAGGCTAGGCATAGGTCATCTAAACCCCAGCAGGGTGGGATGGAGACATAAAACTCCTTGAAGCTCACTAGCCAGCTAGTCTGATCAAATTGGTGAGCTTCAGGCTCAGTGAAAGACTCAGTTTCAAAAAATAAGATGGAGAGCAACTAAGATATCCAATGTCAACCACTAACCCCCCCCACATGCATACATACATACACATGTACACACACATATACACACACCATCACACACACATATACACACGTGCGCAGACACCCACACATATATACACACACACCTATGCATATACACACCTTCAGACACACACATGCATACACACATCCACACACAAACACCTGCATACACACGCGTGCACACCCCCCCCAAGCAAACACATGCACATACAGTATATAAAGCAATGCACAATCTTCTGGAGGCAGCCTCTTTGGTTTGCTGGTCTACAGAGAGGCAACTATCTTAGCATGCTAACCCAGTGTTGTTTTCAGCATACCACCAGTAACATGGAGTATCCATGTAGTAACCTAAGTTACTGTCAGCACGTACACAGGCACACATCCAACTTTTAAGTCCTTAGTTAACGATAAACTGCACTGGAGGGATAACAGCTGTCTCCCGCAAGGATGCTTCTGGGAATGCACCACTCAGAGTCCCGACTGCTGATGCCACAGAAACAACTTTTGGTCCTGAGCATTTCTTTTCAGGCCAGAAGGTTAACCATAGCCTCATAAAGATCTGTGTTTTACAAACTTTCATCACTTTTTTGTTTCTTGTTATTACATGCCACAGCACCAAAGGAATCTGAAGTTCTGGGCCCCCATGAAGGCTTTCACAGAATCCTTTAGCTGTTCGTGCAGACATGCTGGAAGAAGTCCTCAGAGAGGATGATGGGTCGCTTGGCACTGACTTCTGGGAATAGCGAGGCTACCAACAGCCAGAGAGCTGAAAGCAGTCACGCTGGGGAGAACAGGCAGGTAAGTGGGAAGCATTTTCCCAGAAGCTTCTAAGGTACTTGCCCTCCAGTTTGCATGAGGTTTTGGTGTGGAACTGCTAGAGAAGGAGGGTCAACCACCAGGGTGGGCAACGTGGAGAATGGGCCCATTGGGTATCCCCTGGGTTTCCCAACATGCACTCACTGTAACACACATGTAGCATTCTTTCTGGTTGCTTCCGAGACAGAGTTTGGGGAGTCAGAACTTCATGCACTCAAAGTTCTTCCGCTAGATGTCCCAATCAAGCAGGAAGAAACCCAAATAAAGACCTATTTTATACCGACGAAGAATGCAGGAAAACCCATCTCAGGCAAAAGCTCGAGTTGGCAAATGAACACCACCCACATCTCAATGACTATTTTCATGGCCACTAGCTATTATCTAGCAAGCTAGACAAGAAGAGATAAGGTCTGGAACAGGATTTAACATTTGATACCATCGTCTGGAAATGAAAAGGCAAAAGCAGGTATAATATACAATGTCCACCCAGTCCATAGTAAACTGGGTAACAGTTTCACAGATAGGAGGAAAGGGCTATGGGGGTTGGTGCAAAAAGCAAACTATTATAGAAAATTAAAAAGTAAGTCCTTATTGGTAGGGATCAGTGACTTGGGGTATTAAACGCAGAATCCGGAAAACCATGTCATAATTATTTTTCACGTTGTATGCTATCATCTGGGAGTACACAACATTCAGCAGACTTATCAATGAATAAATACTGACCGGAATTAACTTGGGAGTTTACAACATTCAGCAGATTTATCAATGAATAAATACTGACTGGAATTAAACCAATCGGTGTTATTCTGGAAGGCTGTCCTTGTAAATGTGGAACAGCATGCAGACAAAGCAAGGTGACATAGATATATCTGCTGGAGGAAATGACGAGGGGTCCCAATCTTTAGAATATATTCACCGAGCAGCAGGGTTATGGGCTCCCAAGCCTTCGGTAGAATATGCAAAACAAGGTGGAAGTTTCTAGAAACTCCAAGAGGCACCTTCCCAAGCTTCAGCACCGGCCTGTATTTGAAAACAGGTTAAATGAAGATGTGTTGCGTCACAGAGAGACCAAAAGGCTCAGTCAGTAGTCAATACAGCCGGGAGTTTGGTCCTGGCAGTATCTCTGCATCCTTCTAACTTGAGGTACCCTGGGCAGCCCCCCACAGACACACTTTTGTGCACTGGCAGTTATGTTTCTTTAAATTCATTGGCTCCTTGAGGAAACTCCCTGGCAAGTGAAAACAGCAGCAAAGGTAGAAGAATGCGGAGAATCTGGCTGCTGCCTGCAGTCATTAGGAAGAGCAGCAATTACTCAGCTCTCCCCAGTGTCAGAGGCAGAAAGGAGCATGTGAATCTGGGCGAGTTTTGACCTGTCTTTGCCCAAGCTTCTCCCTCTGCGGTATGTCACCTACCTACCTTGGGCCCAGGATAACTGTAATAATTAACAGAGCAAATGAGAAATGGAGAAAGAACGAAAGCAGCGGGCCAGTTTAGACTTGGGTGGTGAAGATTAGAACACAGTTAACAGTGACAGATTGCAGGCATCTCACAGATGGCACTAATGCCCCTATAATGGTATTTTTGCTGTCATCCGATGTGTCCCAATAAATACAGCCAGAGCAGACTTCTTGGAGTTTTCCTGCTGAGCCCTTCAGTTTCCAGCACCTGGCTGGGCGTCAGGTGGATGGCCTCTACTCTTCCTTCACTCTGTAAACACAAGCTAATACCTGATCCTTGGCCAGCACTTCTGGGTCATAAAAGCTCAGATCTTAGGACCAAAGAACAGCCTTGGGAGCCCATCTGATTTCATCCCCCTGCTTTCGGACAGGGAACTGCCTAATTTCCTTGTGACAAATGAAGACAAAGTGAAGCACTGCATACAGTTACAGGGCTTTAAGTCATGGAGCTGTTTGGGTGATGAAGAAAGATCCAGAAGCCGTGACGATTTTCTTTTCTCCTTTAGCACCTTGCTCTCATAAGAATCTGGTGATATCTACCCCCGGGAAAAGCCTCAAAACCTTTCTGAAACAAGCCAGGACATAAACAGGTACAATCACACTGCGACTAAAAGACAAGTCATTTGGCCTTTCATTTTAAGTCATAGGTAGTGGTAAGAATGTTCCTAAAACCTGCCTGAAAATATACCAGCTTGGGTTCTTAGATAGCATACAGTGTTTCCACTCAAGTCACTTAGAGATCCTTCTACTTTGATTGGCAGAGACAGGATGGTCTGAAACCCACCCCTTTACCTCACTTGGTTCATGCTTTCAAAGAAATAAACAATCTCCAAAGCTCCAACAAGAGCAAGTGGAAAGAGACATAAACTTCATTTTAGATATGCAGAATGATAAACTCCCATTCTGGGGGATAGAGCGGGGCAAAGAGGCTGAAGGGGTGGGGGTGGGGGGTCTGAAGAGTTCTTGCTACTGTCTGGTTCAGGTGGAACATCCTCCAGGCAGATTTGTCTCTTTCCGACAGATCTTCTGAAATCTCAGAGAGAGGTGTCACAATCCTTCAGCATCCAGATGCCTTTGGCCGGAACACAACTGGGAACCCTTTTTTCTAAGGCCTTTGGACACGAAGTTGGGTAAGTTCCCTCCAGGAAGTGTGGCTCTGCCAGCTCAGGTTTCATCCTACCCTGCCAGAAATTCCTTTCTGTCTTGAATCTGAGATGTTTGTTTATGATTTTTGTTTTGAAATGCTAAACAAGACAGACACAGTCTCTATTTACAGCTTACAGCCGGAAAGAAAAAAAATCAGAAACAAACAAACAAAACCCCATTTGGGATAGCTGGTTGCTAAAGGCTTAGTTCACTAACTTTTAGAGTAGTCAAAAGTCAGTGTCAAATCCTCAGGAATTAGAAATAAAACTAATGACACTCTTAAGATATAGCCAGCCCTTAATTTTCTTTATTTATGGGTGTTTTGCCTGTACATATACATACATGCCTGGTGCCCACTGAAGCCAGAAGAGGGTGTGGGAACCCCTGGAACTGGAATTACAAGACAGCTGTGAGCACCACGTGGGTGCTGGGAATCAAAGCCAGGTCTTCTGGAAGAACAGCCAGAGCTCTCAACCATCATGTCGTCCCTCCAGCCCCTTCATTTCCTTTCCTCCATACTCGTAAGACAAGTGTTTTCGGAATGTTTCTAATCAGAATGTTATACTTGGGTGTGACTAGCATTGACATAAAAGAAAACCCTGATGTTTTGTAGGGTTTTTTTCTTCTCATTTTGATTATAGGTTACATGTTTGAATACCAACACTCCTGATAAAAGACAGAGGGCATCTCAATGATGGGTGCTAACAGAGTGTCTGGGGAAAAAAATTCCTATGTTGTAAAGCATGTTGGTTGTCTGCACGATTCAACTCTAAATTACTGATCAGAGGATTTTATCTCCTTCAGGGTTCTTTCTCCTTGCTCCACAATAGCCAATAGGAAGTATTCATCTTGGGAACTCTGAGCTAATATTTATTTATCTACTAAATGACACTCATTTCTAGGCAAGAAGAAAGGACACACAGTTAGCAATTGCCATACTGTGGGACCACACCTACACTGTGTGTCAGATATTTTAATCGTGGAATGTCTGTCCCTTCCTTTGTGACACAGCCTCTCCATAGCCCCCAGCAGGCTAATCTGTGGTAACCTTGAGGTGCTCACTCTCCTCAAAGGACACCACATGCAAGATGGAGACCAGCAACAAGATACACTCTGGCCCTGGGTCTTGAAACAACACCTACCTTGTTACCTTTTAAAAGATATGAGTTTGAAAAGTTCTCTCAAAGTAAGAATTCAAAGCACAAAGCGAAGCAAACATTCACATTCCACCAAACTCCACAGGGCCTGGAAATTAGGGTTACCCTAGGCCAAACCAAGGAACACCTTGTTCTCTGGACTATAGAGTCATTTTCTCTGGAACAAACATCTGAGAGCAGAATCGCCATCCTCAGCCTCCCGTGGAAAGAGTATGTGCGGAGGTGTGAGTGTATCCACAAGCCTGACGTCTGAATTTACACGCAGGGAAAGTCAACAATGATGAAAATAAGAAAGGATGCAAATTAGAATTAATATTAGTTATTTAAAAAAATCTACTACAGGCAGTATTTAGTACTTAAGTGTAAGCATATAATCTTACAACACTCCTACCTGTATAATAACCTACAATATATATGCACATTCGTTATCGCTAATCTTCGCTGCAATTACCTGATGGAAGCTCACGGCACTCCAGGTTTCCATGAGAAAACCAAAGCCATGGAACACTAATCAAGGTTGGTCTCGCAGCTAAAACTGAGTCAAGATATGAACACTGGTTGTACCTAGGCTCAAGACCTATTTTTGGTGGTGGTGGTGAGTAAGAATGAGGTAAAAGAGAAAGAGAAGACATCCTGGGTGGGGCTGCACCGTCCATTCTTGGTGGTCAGAGGACAAGTTAGAGGCCTCTCTCATCTGCTCCTGGTGTGCTCAGCACATCTCTATCTCAGGTTTCCCTGTCTAGGACTGGCCCGACCGAATGAACAGCCCCAGGCTTCCTATCCATCATTAAACCATGACCTCTATGGCAACAGGGGCCCTCTCTTTTTTACTATGATTGAAATACAATTGTCATAGCAGGTGACAGCTTTCAGATACCCTTATACATCAACTTCACGCTACAAAAGCTGAACGTGTACTGGGAATGATCCTGGAACTAACCCTACTGTCCCCATGGGAGAGTGACAACCACCAGGTCCCACCCCAGGCCTACTGAATCAGGATCTGCCGTTTGCTTAGGTGTGGGGGTCAGGGCCTTGCACATGCTCGACATGTGCTCTGCCACTAAGCTATAATCTCTAGTCACCAAACCTGCATTTTTAATAAGCTCCCAGGTGTCTGTGGGCTGTTAAACCTCCAGAAGCCCAGTTTTTTTTTTTAAAGGGTATCAGGATTTTATAATGCAGAAACCAGACCTACAGCAGATGCCCGTTAAACAATTTGTGGGCAGATGTTTCTCTGGCTAGCTGGAGCTCCCTAACTTAAGAGGAAAACGACAGACCTAGAAAGAGGGTAAAGTGGTTAATCTAGAAAGGAATGGGCTGCTTACACTCTGGCTCTGAGCTCCGTATGGAGCACAGCAGCAGGTGGGCCTGGAGTTAGGAAGGTGGGGGTGGTGAGCTGTGCGGTGGGGGGGGGGTGAGCTGGGCCAACATAAGTTGTCTCCTTAGTTCAAGACAGCCTTAAAGCTATGCTACCCACCAGAGTGACATCCGCCCCTCACCTCCCCCCACACACACCTGAGGAGCTATCTGTAAGAACTTTCAGAATATAACATAAAAGAAAATGTACATTACTGATTAGAGAGCGTTTACCCCTCCCCCACCTCCCCAGATGAAATACTAGTCCGCAGGAAAAGAAAAAAAAAGAGCTAAATATACAATTCCAACAACGCAACACAAAGAATTTTAGATTTCCTATTTACACAAAATATACAAACTTTGAAGTCATTATTTAGAGGTGGCATAACTAGCTGGTCTCAAGTTTATCTGGCTGCACTGGTGCTGCTGGGGGGGGGCGGCAAGAGGCGAAAGAACTTGAACTCACTAATAACTGGTTCCTTTTCTAGGAATCCCACCCTCTTACTCCCAGCAAGCACTGAGGAACCAGAAGGTTAGGTGGAGAGAGGAAATGAGCCCAGGTCATGTTAGACTTGCACGAGCTGAGAGGGGAAGCCTTGCTGGATGTCAGCTGTTTTCCTCCTGGTGTTTCCTGGGGACTGAGGGGAGTTCTTAGGACAACCCTATGATTAACCCCGAAAACACAGGCTCAGAAGAGGATTCCACACAAGCTACCAAGTTCCTGACCTTCGCATTCATCCACTAAAGCACGGGCATTTCTTGTCTTCAGAATAAAATGGGGGTTGGAATGCCGAGATAAGGACTTGAAATGTGTTCATTTTGAAACTAACAAAGAAAAATAGAACCCTAAAAAAAAACCTTTTTTCATCCATGTGGGCCCCAAACAGACACTTAAGAGTTCTGTGTTTACCCTGAGGGCATCCTTAAACAGGTGTAGTTTGGCATGCCTCTGTCCATCAATGGAGAATGGTCTATTTAGGACAGAGGTCTCAGATCTGACCAGGCCAATGGCAAGAGAGTGGGAGCAGGCAAAGAGGGAGATTCCACCCACTTCACTGCCCACATTCTGGTGCAGTTTTAGCGTAAGACAGAACAACAACAAAAGCGTCACAAAAGGAAACCTACCATCGTGAACCACAGCTACAGAAGTAGTAAAAATGCAGGCTCCTTCTCAAATGTTGGAAACACTCTGACACCTTACTGCAGGGGCTCGAAAGAGACCAGGAAGGCTACCACTTCGGAACCTCCAATTCTTATGGTAACAAATCCAACCCATATGCCCAGCAAGTGAGACCACAGAATCAAACACCATCTTTACTTGATTTGAACTTACACAACTCCAACCACCTTTTCCGGGTGAGGGGAGGCCCTGTCTTATCTTGACTAAAGGAGCACACAGCACTAGTTCTCAGCCTTCCTCATGCTTCGACCCTTTAATCCAGTTCCTCATGTTGTGCAGACCCTCAACCATAAAACTGTTTTCATTGCTACTTTTTAACTTTAATCTTGCTGTTATGAATCATAATGTAATATCTGATATGCCAGATATGAGATATCCAGAGGGGTTTTGACCCACAGGTTGAGAACTGGGGTACAAAATGGAGCCTATCCCTGAATGATCCCCCAGGCTCCCTGACTTCCTTCTACCCCTGTAGACAGCCTTGTAAACAGAAGGGGAAAAGAAAAAAAAATCGATGAAATAAGTGATTGATTTCAGGGCAAAAGTGAGGCTGGTCTTTGAAAACGATGCTTTGAAGAATTAGACCTCAAAGACGACAGGACTCCATGCCACTTGCTACTCTACCACGCCTTCCTCTAAGAATTAAACAGCCTATACTGAGGTGTCTCCAAAATCCTTACACGAAATGTACCATCTGGAACATGGGGCAACAACCGTAACAACTTGCCTGGCTTTGCCAAACACGTCTACCTTCCCCTCATTTCACCACCTCCCACCCAGCCTCGTTTATAGCTGAAGGCTTCGTTGTCATCTCTGGCACCATTTCCTGAGTTAAACACACCCACATTTTTCAGGAATTTCACAATTAATCTCTGGAATGTGTTTTGGATCATTCTTCAAAGGATGATATAGTTGTGCTAAGATGAATTCAATGTTTTTTTTTCTCCTTTTCTCATCCCTTAGCCTTTAGTCCACCCACTTTCTGGGGTCATCATCTTATCTGAATCTGCCAGCTTTATAGTGCCTGCACCCAGCATCTCCCAGACTCCTCCCCATGACCACTGGAGAGTAACTGAACTGTGGAGAACAGAAACCTGTACCAAATCTCCCAATAGCGCCTATAAATGACTGCAATATCCAGAGTTTGGGGGTTGTTCACTTGTCCTCATGAATGAAGCTGTCCGAGGCAGGTAGTGGCTCAGCTGGTAAAGGCACTTGCTGCCAAGCCTGACACCCTGAGTTCAATCCCCAGCACCCACAGGGGAGTAGGAGAGAACCAACTCCCAAATGTCCTCTGAAATCCACAAGCGCACACCGTGGCACACTGTATACATACTCACTCTATATAAACACACACACTCACACACAAACTCTCTCACAGCCACACACACTCACACAGAGAAACACCAAGATGTTTTATAAATGAACGTGACTTCTGCTCACGACTGGACCCCCAACATACTGCTTGCAAGGTTTCCTGGTTTACTGTTAACCACGTATTACCAGCAGCAAATTATCTCCATTCCTGCTGGTTTTGCCTTTTTGCTCTACGGTATGCAACTCATTTGTCCTTTGCCAAGTGTTTTATGTGACCGGACTCCTTAACAACAGGGAGACTTCTATAAGCCTGGCAGTTAAAATGAAGGTCATTTTTATCCTGTCATTTGTGTATGTACAGTGAAGAGTTGGTCCTGTGGGTTTGGTCAATATTTACTCTGAGGAGAAATTAATTACTTCCTTGTTTACTCGAAATGGTTTCTCTTCCCATACATATTTTTGGACGCCCTCTACTTGCCTTTCTCTATGGCATCAAAGCATAGATGCTACCTAAAGACTTCTAGGGTAGAAAATGAAACCCAGGCATTGCTCACAAACAACAGTCTGGAACCCTGGGTTTGACAAGTTTCTCTAACTTCAGTATAGAAGCATTAACTTTGACCCGCCTCTCCTTTACTTCATTTGTAAAAATCCATAGACTCTCAACTTCCCATCCTCTCAGGGAGTAAAAAGGGCAGCGTCCATGTGCCTCAGGACCAGCTAAATGTTTTGGTATGTCTGCTGGTCCTGGGCAACTGCTCTCTAGGGCTCTCCCCTCACATCCCCCATGCTCTCCAAGCAGGCATCAGAGGCTACTGACTGTCCCAGGGGACAAGTAAAGAAACTGGAACTTCACAAGAACAGTTCAGAACACAAAACCTTGCTCTTTGCTTTAAGTTCCCACCACACAATCTTAAGTTCTCTTTGCTTCAGTGTGGAGTGTGGCAGAGTAGAAGCTAAAGTAACTGGGAAAACGGAGTTATTATAGAGGTATTAATGGGCAGTAGTTTTGAAAACAGTGAAGCATCCAGTTCTATATAGGCTGGGGCCACGGCGTGCAAACCTCAGAAAACAGTGGTGCCCATCTACAGTCATGGACACTTGACTAAGGCAGCACCTTAGTCTTCAGGGCAAAGCTCTATGGTGTCCACTCCATTCCTAAGCAATCTGTCCACACAACGCCAAGCTCAATCTAACAGCTTTCTCTTCATCTCCCTAAGACAAAGGGCTGGTCCTGCTTCTTCGCCTTGCCCCACCCTCAGTGAAGCATAAAGTATAAGGCCTCCTTCCCTTAGTTCCAAATTTCTCACTGTCCCATCAAAATGATCTCTCTGCATAATCTTACTTCATGAGATCTTAAAGTTCAGATCCCTTAAAGAGATCTCCCATCCACAGATTTAGAAGCCCAACTTGTGTCTTTGGATTGTAGGTGATTTCCCTAGAGATAGATGCCTGCTCAAGGAAACAGTCCAGCTAGGAGTCTGTAAAAGGAACACCAATGGGAAATGGAATGGCCCCTCCTACGCACCAGAAGGCACTAGTTGTTAAGGCTGGGAGAAAACTTGGGCTACCTGACTCCATTCCGCCAGAAGGCACTAGTTAAGACTGGGAGAAAACTTGGGGTACCTGACTCCATTCCACCAGAAGGCACTAGTTAAGACTGGCAGAAAACTTGGGGTAACTGACTCCATTCTCTTTCATTCAGCTTTCAAATGTGCATGGTCACTAATTCAGGATTTATTTAATATCAGTCTCAGTGCAGAGAAGAAACCCCAGAGTATACATCAGTTGATTCACAGGTCTTGATTCCACGTCTTTCAGAAATGAGTCTTTTTCTTCAGGGTTCTTCTTATGGTTAGGATTGGTCATGCATTTTTAAGGGTCAGCGTGCCATAACACCCTGAAACAGTGAGCCACGTCTGTAAAAGGGTCCATTCTGGCCGCCAACCCAAAACATTCTTGGTTAACTATGCTTACAAACACCACTCTCCCCGCCCGCACTAGAGTCAGTGTGGGAATAACAAAGATTTCTGCAAGTTGACAAGCAGTAATAAAAATTCATACTTAAGCCATGTCTTCGAAAGCAGGTTGATTAGTCATATTTTTATAGCATGAAATATATTTTCTCAGGCTAGCCAACTAAATAAGCTTTCGAAAGATTTTTCATTAACAGATACAACCAGTAGGGGTCATTTTAGTGCAAAAAATGCAGTCCATGAGACTTTCAACATGAATAAAATATAGCCATTCCTATTCATGTGAGTTATGATAAAACACATGAATTTCTGAATAAAAATGGAAACTGAGGGAACCACCGGCCATTGAGAAATTTTATGCAAAGTTACAGAAAAAAATAAAAAATGGGAGTGGGGGCACCTCCTAGATAATTAGAGACTTGAAAAGAGTCCCCTAATCCTGAAAAAAGGGAAAAGGGTCCTTCAGTTAACTTATGTGTTCCATACATTTTATATTGATGTGAAAAAGTCGGAAATTTTAGACACACAATTGAAAAGGTCTCTCTAAATCTAGCCATTACATCATGCCAGAAAACACTGTCTCTTTTACCTTGGTTTCATGGGTTTAAGATTCTATTTGGCTGCTGCTTGTAGTGAAGGAAGAAAGAAGGGAAGAAGGCAAGAAAGGAAGGAAGGGAGGGTGGAAAGGACAGAGGGAGGGAGGGGAGAGCGAGCGGGATGTGCCCACAGCATTCAGCTACAAACAGGCTTGCTAAATGAAATGTGTTTCCAAAGAACACTAATTGAAATACAATCACGTCAAGAAACCCTTCCAAGCATTTTCAAGGCCAACACTCATTGCACCTGGTGTTACCAGGGCTAAGGCAGGCGTGAGGGATGGATCATTTCAGAGGAATGACAGGCTCCCCAACAAACTGCCAAAATCATTCCATACTGTGACATGGGGTGTTGCTGCCAAAACACTTGATTACTGCCAATGCTCCCCCAAGCATTTCCTCCACCAGAAACACATAAAAAAAAAAAAACAAACAAGGGTCACACTCTCCTGAGCCTTCCAAAGTCCTTCTCACTGCCCTGCAGTTTCCACTGAATTTAACCAGGCTCCTCCTTCTTTACATTTCTGTGGGAGGCTGGGTCAAGTTATGCACTCCACCCGGCAGGGCTCAGAGAAGCACCTAGCACCTTTTAGTCTAAGTCATTCAGAATGCCTAAAGTCAAAACAGGAAATTCTATCAGTCTGTCTGATGACCATTTTCCCTGAGCTGAGAAACAAACCCACGTTGTAAAAGGACACCAGGAGGGTCGTTTCTGGGTGTCAGGAAAGTGAGGGCACTATCCAAAAGGAACACAGTCCTTCACTCATTACTGCCCACTAGCTTCCAAATTAGGAAGGCCTCCCCGATTTTCCACTAACTGTCCGATACCTTAAAACCATGGATAAAAATAAATGCGTGTGTATATTTAAAGAGTTATCACAGCACCGAAGCCTTTTAATACACCCACTTCTGTCCTTAAGGTTGTCACCTCCTTTTCAGTAGCCCAGCACAACAAGCACGCACACACACACGCGCACGCGCGCGCGCGCACACACATACACACACACGCACACACACACACACACACACACACACACACACACACACACACACACACACACACACACA